>UXGD01002717.1:0-24216 GCA_900474315.1 Torymus auratus | reverse complement strand
CTTTCAGCGCACAGCACTGTGTATGTGTTGTTGTCTCGTGCACGATCTTCTTTCCTTTTTTTTATATACTTTTAGTTTTGACGTGTGTGTGTGTGTGTGTGTGTGGAGTCGGGGGAAGGGAAAAGTAAAAGTACTTTCGGAGGAGATCGAGATCGTACTTATACACAGCTCGTCGCGCGAGGTATAGGTATGTCTGTATTATAGATTCATTGTCAGAGGCGACCGTTGCGAATATAACAGGCGACGTATTTATCGGGTCGCTCGCGGGCTGTTATATTGTGATAAATTATTCCACGTCTAACGTCGCCGATGAACCGCAAAACGCGCGCGTGCGCATAGTATGTATGATCCCCCCGTGGAATATCTAATTTATAGCGTTATAAATTGCGCTGCAGCTCGCACGGGGTCAACAGACGCTTTATGCCGGCCGCGCGATTATGAAGATAACTTCGGTATCTGTCGAATAATGTAGTCCCCCCTCCTGTAATCATCGTTTCCAAGAACATCGTCGTCATCGGCGTCAATTTTCGCGCGCGAATAATAGCCGCTGTCGCCGCTGCTGAGGTTTTTGCCTCGATAACGGACGCCGCGCGCAACCGTCCGGCATTTTCAAATGCAAATAAGAATTAGCTAATGCAGCGGTGCAACTATTTCGAAAGCTCGAGCGTGTGTGTATATAAAACAATGTTTCGTAATGCTTAATTTTCCCACATAGACACAATATAACAACCCGCACACCCGCCAGCGAAGACTCTCCTCATCCCGGATTGACGAAATTTCCTAGAGACCTTCGCGTCGTTATACGTGGTTTCTCAACGACAGAGAAAAAGAAAAACGCGGACGCACTTGAATATAATAACCTGCGGAAATGACAACAAACATTACACATTATACATACGTAACGTACGTATTATAGCGGAATCTGCGCTAATAACGTACGCGGCCATACGAGTTCACGCGTTGGCACTTTCGTTTTTTTCTCTCTCCCTCACGCCCCATTTTTTCGCCTCCTTAATCGCCGTTTCGCGCGGCACATCTAGAGCACAGCAGCAGTGGTAACGCGATCTCGGCGATTTTTTTAGAGCCCGACGAGCGCGCTGCCGAGGAGAGGGAGCGAGCTGCGAAAAGAGAAGAAGATGAGAGAAAGAGAGCGAGCCAAGGTAACTCGAGGACGCGCCGCGTCGTCGTATATAGCGCTCACGAAATACACTTGCGCAGGTGTGGCCTTGGACGATAAAAGTTCATCCGTCGTACAGTCGTCTCTCTTCTCTCGGACGTCCTGTGTATATGTGAACAAGAAAGACGCGGCATATTATAACCGGTCCTCCTGCCTAAGTGTGTGTGGGGATACGCCTCCGCACTCAAGAATGTTCACGGAGAGAGAGAGTAGTAGGAAAAAATTCTGTGAGGTCGCCGATTCGGCCGCTAATAGCCGTACACACACGCGTGTCTTTTACGTAATTGTCGCGTGCCCCTCTGCATATGGAGCGCCTTGTGTTTCAAAACATGGATTTAATTCGCTCTCAATTATTCCGTTTCCTTTTTCATATATTATATAGCGAGAGCTATAGATAGTTGAACTATGGGGCAATCGCTGTTTCTCGCTCTCTTTGGGTGTCGAATTTCATCCTAAATAAGAATTTTTGCTGGTTATCTTTGTGGATCTCGGTTAGGAGGAATTCGGAGACAGAGAGAAAGGGAGAGTTGAGAGTGTGTTTTCGCGCGATGAATGGTTCCCTGGAACCGAGTGGGCGGAGAGTATGAAATTCGATACTAATTGTAGGATTGCTAAAGTGATAATTTGATTTATCTGAGCTGTGAGAAAGATTGTTTTCTTATTGGGACACGATGATAAAAAATATAAGAGTTGGTTAATAAAATTACTAAATTACATGGGTTTCCATTTAATTTTTCAGGTTATATTATAATGATTAAACGAATTGTAAAATGGTAATTAGTAAAATATTTATGCGGAAGTAAGAACTGTGAAATGAATAACTTGTTTCACATTATTGCAATAAGAAGTTTCAAGAAATAATAATAAATAATAAAACACTTGGTTTTATTATACTTTTATGTCTCCATGTTTTATAATAATACACTTAAGTGCGTTATTTTTATTTTATTACAAGGGGGTAATAATTGTTTATGATCGTGTCATCTGACGTCATTCTTTGAAAGACTCACTTTAGGTATTTATATCTCCCTTTATTGAAAAATCAAAAGGGGTACTAAAAACTCTTTTACTAGAAGAAGAAAAGATAATTGATTTTTTATGAAACTAATCGAAGTTGCTTAAAATATCAATTATTTTTAGTTTAAATGTGTATGAAAAATAATAAATTTTGCATCGTGTATAATGTTATCTAATTTTGGGTATATATATGTATATTTACTATTAAAGATGTAATATTCAGGAACACTTATTATACATAAAAGAAATATTTGCATTGCTTGAACCTGCGAACAATTATGCGAAAGAAGAAGTTTTTTACAACAACGACATTCTTGTTTCTTACGGGTCGATAATTAAGTAACATGCGAGGAGATGGATACTAAAGATTATGCCAATCCAACTCTCAAAGGATATAAAACTCTCATAAAAGATTTTATGAAACTTGATCGCAAAAAAGTGATAGCGTTAAGGAATGTAAAATGTTCTTAAAACAATCGTTCAAATTTTTCAACACTCCGGACAGCAGTCTTTACAATATATTTATTGTTGAAGCCCTGTTGTATGTTTTTTAAATACAAATATTATATAGATAGCACTTGATATAAACAAACAAAAGTCTTTTAAATTTTTCGTGCAAAGTTTCACATACTACAAGGTGAGAAGCATTTTGTAAGCGTTTGATGTTTTCACTTTCGAGCGTTTTGAATATACTATGAATATTTCACGTTTTCTACTTTTAAAAGTCACGTTTCAGCTGCGATGGAAGACTAAATGGCTTAATTATCTACAATGAATCCGTGACATAATGGACGCTAAATGTTTTGAACTACTTTTTTTTATTGTTTTCAAGCGCCACATTACTATACAAAACTTTCCCAACCATTTACCACAAATTAAACTTATTCTCATTTCCTATATCTGTTTATACAAGACAGTTACAAACAACTAATCAACAGTTTCCAAAATAAAAGAAAAAACACTCGATTAGCAGGAAATTCCAGAACGCTCATAAAGTCTATTCACTCTCGATTATCCAAAAGAAATCAATCGACGACATAAAAGCGCGCGGCTTTTCTCTCCTCTATCTCGTTATATACCCGCGGGGCCCTCCACAATAGCCCCGCAGCACCGGTCGACTCATTTACCAACTCGATGCCCCAATAAATCGGAGCCAGGCCGATTATTTTTCCGGGCGGCTCGAGCCGCCGCGCCCGATTTATTAAACTGGCCTCGCCGAGCGCGCGATATTTATTTACCTACAGCAGCCGCGTATACTTGCGAAATTGCGCAAGAGGAGAGGGAGAGAGAGAGAGTAAAGTTATCGCCCTTGTTCCCGGTCACGAGCGCCGCGAAAACTTTTTTTCCCTATTGTAAATTAGAAAAGAATGGACGCGGCGCGTGAATGCGGCCGCGGCAATTGCAGGGACAAGAGCGCCGTTGCCGCGGGTGCAACGACAGATTAACCGACTTGTCGAGTGTATATAGACTCCCCACTTTTTTCCCCCCTTGCGTGGGGCTACTGCTACTACTATGCGCTGTGGGAGTGTACTATATATATATGCTGCGTGTGGCGTTTAGGTTCTTTCGAGCTTCTGCTCATTGTCCGTGCCGTGCACGTGTTGCGGGCGCGTTTGTTTGGCTGGCATCGTTACGTCTTCGTTTGTTTTCTTAATTCCGCGCAGTTGTTTGTTCCGTGCGCAGGTTTCTTGTGAATGAGAATACGTGTCTTGTTCATTCAATTATAGACGTATTTTGATCAGCATCAAAGATTTTTGTTTTTATATATTTTTACGTGGTTCTCTTTTCTTTTCCTTTGCTTAACTCAAGAGATTTACGTGTAACGTAGAATTTTCGACAAGCAGCATTTACGTTAAAAAAAAGTTTAAACACAGTTGAATGAAAGTTTCGAGCCCGGTCAAAAGTTTTGGCTTTATGGGCAAAGTACGCGAAAAAACTTTCAAATTTCTATAACGACGTCGGGGGAGAAGGAGTATATATAGTAACGTTCAGTATATAGACGCTCTAAAACAAAACTTTTTTTCGCCCAAACTTTTCAGGTATACTTAATTTTAAATGTGCCCTTAAGTAATTTGCTTTTTAAGTAAAACGAGGATTATGTAACACCGTTTAAAAAAGGCTTGGAATAACTTGAATTACACTGTAAATATGAATGTTTAAAAGAAAGTAAGTTCGTTAACATAACGGCAGTGTGATCGACTAACAAAACGAGCCAGCTAGGATTATAAGAACACAATCAACCGTACAATCTCAAAAAAAAGCTGCGCACAACATACAGCTGTCAGATCGAAAGTGATTCCGGACGGGATCATATACGCAAGAGCGCGCGCTTCTCTCACCGACACACATTTCGGATTCAAATAACACACATGTGTGTGTACACGTACATACGTGCATAGGGATCGGACGGTATATATCAGATTCAGCTCTCCACGCGTGCGCTCCCATTGACTCATTACACATTTTGTCTCTCTCATTAATCTTGCTTACTTTCGACTGTCCTTTCTCCCGTACTCTCCTCTCCTCATCACATGTATGTGCGCTATATATACTACCACAATACACACACGTCTCGCTCGCCGGGTTTTCTCATTCCGCACGCGCGTGCGCGCGACTCGTAATACGGTTTAAGTGACTCGGAATTACACACACACACACAGACAGGGCGACGACGACGAAAGTGAAATAAAAGCTGGAAGAGCACAGGGCATCCGAGAGAGCCTCTCGCTTTCGAAACTCCGCTGCTGCTGCTGCCCACGACGACGAGAGAGTTGCTTCGATTTGGCTTTTGCTTTATCATCGCGACGGCGGCTGATGCCTTTTTTCGTTTGTTTCGTCGCTTTTTCACGCTGTCGAACCTGCGCGTGCCACGAGCCTTGCGAGAAAGGCAACTTATTTATTCTCGGAGAGATGCCACGACGATTACGGGGCAATTATAGGAGTGGACGTGCGTGGGATGTGAGAGAGGAGCTGAGATCGGCACGGTGGACTATGTGGTTATACACACCGTGTTTATTTTTCACTGACCATTGGGAGTATAATTTGATTGATTGATGTGTGTTAGTTTTGGGGGGGAATTATAAATGCGAAGGTTGTCTAATGGTGTTAAGGGCAGTATTATAGGTGTTTCGTAGATGATGTAATACATTCCATGCTAAATTAAATGTAACATGAAACTTTCGGTATTATTATATTATACCGGAAAAGTTTTGTACAAAAAAAGAAATACAGATCTTTATTTAATTTATTTGATAGGTATTTTTGGACGTAAAAGCATATACTTTAAGAAGAATAATTGACGACCGCGCTCGACGTTCACATTCCTGTGGTTATTGAAAACATACGAAAGCACTCAAACCAAGATCCCGACATATGACTTATATAAATCAAATTGTAAGAGTAATTTTACAAATTTAATATGAAAGTTAACCTGAAATCCAACTTTTTGCATAACAAAAAACACGTGGAAAATTTCACCCCTACAATCAATTAGATTAGCTTCAATATAAACCAAAGCAGTTTACTGCGGTCAAAATTAATAAATCACCGCGCGTATATAACTACGAGGAACTGTGGCAACGCATGTCCTTAGATTTTATTATACATATTAAATTTACCACGACTTATGTAAAACTAATTTAAGACTATTAGCTGGAAAACGCGCCGAATACAAACCGATAGCAGAGATTTTATCGTCGAAATCGATCATAAAACCGCGCGCGCGCACACACGGGATTTTTCGCGCGTTCTCTTCCCGCCGCGGGTTACGCAAGCCTCTCTCACACATAAACGCACACACGAGATTCATTCGGAACGACAACGGGGCTACTAATAAGCGTTTCGATGGCGCGTGCTAGAACGGGAGAAAAAAAAAATATCGCCTATCTCGCGGCTCTCTGAAACGCGCTGCACAATGGCGCTGCACGCGCTCGCGCGCGGTTTAATGGCAGCAGTCGCATTTTTTCAACCTCCGATGATTTATCGCCTCGACTCAATGCGAAATAAATCACGGGGGGTCGCCCCCTCCCTCGCTCGCTGATTTTTTTGTTGTTCTCGTCGGACAGCAGTCTATATAAACGCGAGGCGTTTGCGCTCGTAAAACGTGCGCGCGTGCGTTAAGCAACGGATCGTACCAGGAAAAGCCGCGAAAAACGTTCGGAAAAAGAGACACAGGCTAGCGAGTGATGAGAGAGAGAAGCGCAGCTGACCCACTTGCCGCCACAAGAAAAGGCTATTAGCAGAGTTGATAAGAGGTGAAGGTGCGAGCACGTTGTTCTCTCGCGTGTAATGAAAAAATCGTGTCCGAAGTGAGAAGATGGATAGGTCGAGCGGGGGTTCGATCATGATGAAGTCGTCGTTGCGTGCGGAGATTAAGTTCCGAGATCAGCGCTGCGTTGCAACGGTAACGGAGTAATTTATTGGCTTTTAATGGCGTGACACCTGAGGCGAGGTGCTATAGGCGCGAGTGGTGGAATTTGGTGCGGTTTTCGCTTTTTTATGGGTTGGTTGTATTGGGCGGAGGACACGTCATTGTGTGATTATGCAATTCTTGGTTTAAGGTTGGAAATTGTTTTGTATAAGCTGCAGTTTATTTTTCTTCGATGTATAGTTTAGATAAAAGAATGATCTAATATAAATTTACTATGATACATATAGTAACGTCGGGACATTATTAATTATTTATATTACTATTATAGTAATTTTTATTAGATCATTCTTCTCAGTGTAGATATTAAGTATTAGATTAATTGGCGCGTTATGTCAGCCCAACGGTTTTTTTTCTTTTGCCATTTTACTTTTAAGATTGTGGAGAACTGAGCATTCAAATTGAAAACCGATTATCTCAAGTAGGATTATATTTTATAATGGATTTAATGAATGTGCTTGTAATCTAAAGGAAAGCATAAAATATACATCTTTCAAAACATATTATCTAATGTTGTAGAGATATATGATACAACAAAATACCTTTGATAGGCCTACTATAATAATATGCAAATCGGGAATCAACGGTTAATTCCCTTATGTAAACTATAGAAAGGGATCATTAAGTAATCATATCAATCAGGAAATTCAGTTTGTCCATTGACGAATTGATGCAATTGATCGATGACAGTATAATGTTTTTTAAATTAATAAAGCGCTCTGGTGACTTTAAACGGCCGAGTATAGATATAACTATTCTGACGTAATTGCATTATCGAAATCTATATTATAATAATCTCGTCAAGTATGTAACGTTTTTTCACATCCAATATAAACACATTGCTCTACGGATATATTTTAAGTGCCGTAATTGTTAAATAACCTTTAGCAATCGCCGATTAAATCAATATTTTGCATGCCATTGTGGGATAACTTAAAATTACCGTCCTCGTATATTATTATTTGATCAACGACGAGAAAGGATAAAATTGAAAATAGAATTAAATCGGTGAATGAATTTTTAGCGACAAAAACTATTTTAAAAAGTCTTTTTTCTGACGACCATATACGAAATAACTACTGAAAATAAAATAATCCACGAATGAAACTAAAATTAACGCTCAGAGAGAGACCATCTTTCAAAAATACCCTCATAAAAGTCACGACAAGCCGCAAATCTCACGACGCACGCACGCAGGCACGCACAGCAGCCACACTGTAGAGTGCAAATTATCCCGACAACGAGGCAGAAATTAACGTATAATTCGCGATAATTGGAAAAGTCGCATAATTTCCCTGGCGGCCGGCGTAATTCTCTCTCCCCCACTCAGTACTACGCGCGCGGTACGATTATACCGGCGCGCGCGAGCGCGATTTTCGCGAAAAAAAGAGCCGTTCTCCACCTCGGGCAAAAACAAAAGCCCGGCCGCCACTGCACTACTGCTGCTGTGTAGCGGAGGCGCGAAAAGAAGAGCGGCGGCACGGACCCCGGCAATTGCGCGCGACTTCCGACAGAATTAGTGTCGCGACCCGCGCCTCTCTGCTCTCCCTCGTGGGAGAAAAGCTGAGGATTGGAGAGAGAGAGGCAGAGAGAAGAGCAGTTGCTTTTTGTACGAGCGCTTTGTCGCGGTTTGTCGCGTTCGACGTTTTGTTTTCGAATTGGGGGAAATGTTTTATTGTCTTGAGGAGTAGAGAGTTTTATCCGAGGTGAATTTATCGTGTTGATTAGTTATTTAGAAGTGGTATGAAAAGATTGCTTTGTAGTACTTTTTAGCGTTCAAGTTTTTGTAAAATTATTTACGATTTGGAGGTAAGTTTAGATAGAATGTAACAATTTATCATTTTATAATATATAGAAAATGCAAGATTATTGTGGAATCAAATTTTGACAGGCATTGATATTTTTCTACAAGTTATGTGAACACTGTGTTTAGAAACAATAAATTAGAATGTCATATGAGTTGAATTATGCTAAATATATTACGAAGCCCAGTATACAAAATCAGAATTATTAAAATAAATCTTTACAATTTCAATAACCAAAAATGCAAATTTAGTTGTTAAACAATTTTTCTGAAAAAATTCATATTATATTCTGAACACGTTTAACCTGTCATCAGCAGAGCTCGTCGGTAACCAAGAAAATCGCAAGAAAAAACGGCAAGTTCTATAACCGGATCGTAAGGAAGTGGTAATGGTCGGCAAGTGTATCTCCACGCCGCCACATCCTCGCGCATTTCTGATCCTGGCGTACCGACTATAATTTTCTACATTATCGGCGCGTATAATTTTTCAACTTTTTTCCTCCTAACTGTAATATTTTTTACCTCAATCACATAATCCATGTAATCTTTTATTTTGAACACAGCTTTTACACTTTTATACATTTATTTATTATACATTAAATAAACAAATATTCGACAACCGTTATATATACAAAAAGTTAATGTATTCTGTTATGACTACATTAAGATGATTGACTGGCAGCTTTCAAGGCAACATGACTTCTAAGGTAAATTGCAATAGTCAACTAAAAAAAAAAAAAAAAAAAATTACAGAAAGAGACAGACCCATATCTTTACAAACATACTGCCTGTAAAAATGACAAAGTACGTCGCAACCCTATGACATGACCGTTCAAGCCGTCGTTCCAGCAAACCGCGTAAAATCAACCCATTTCACAGTTAGTACTCGGAATACCGATAAAACAGAAACCTTTGCCATCACCTCACCTCACCTCTCGCACACAGCCAAGCGGCAGCAGCAGCAGGCAGCGAGAGGAGGATCGTGCGCTCTCGCGCGCGCATAACGATCCGTGACTCAAGGCTCGCGATTACAAAGGACAGAAACCGCAAACTCCGCGCGCCGAGAGAGAGAGAGAGAGAATATACATATACGAGCAGGACATCTGTTCTCCTGCTACATGACGTCACGCTGGCAATCGCTCGCTGCCGAGTAAATTTGCATAGGTGACTGCGCGCGTATATACAGCGTCTTCTTCTTCTTCTTTTTGCATCAGCGTATATATACATGTGTATGTCTCAGCGTCAGCGTACTCGATTTTTGCGAGTTGCGAATTCCGCACACGTGCGCCATGGGCCGCGTTACATCATTTATTTCGGCGCGGCCGCGGTTTGTTTACACACATACGCACGAGCGCGAGCTAAATTAACGCGGCAAGCGCAGCTCTTTTGATTGCGCAGGAAGTAGGCGCGTGGGACATAACGAGAAAAAAATCGGCCGGCTTGAAGAGGTGAGCGCGTGTAATTATGAGAGCGTAATCGTGGCATTCTTATGGCTATTGTGTGGGGAATCAGAGACGGGAGATATAGGGTTATATGTGCGTGTTGTAGTTGTAGTGTGGTTGAGAGGCGATTATGGGAGAATTTTTTTTCTTCACGAAGATTACTGTTAAACTGATGGTGAATCATCGTTTGATTGTTCTAAGTTTTTTACTTGTGTATGTTGGTTTAAGAAATTGCATATATTTCGGTTGTAAAAATGATCTAATAAAAATTACTATAATACGTAGTAATATAGGGACATACTTGTAATATCAAAATAATTACTATTAGTTCTAGTAAAAATTGTTATATATACACTATAAACACTATATAATTATTTCGATATTGCAAGTGTATATTCCGATGTTACGATGTATTGTAATAATTTTTATTAAATCATTTTTTCCCTGTAAGAGTAAATTGGTAAAAGAGTCATTGATCTGTAAAAGTTGCATAAGTAAATTTCAATTCTAACTGATCGAAAGGTGCGGATAAGAATAGTATAATAAGGAAGCCGACTTGATAAATCTATAGCGGATACACTTTAGAACAAATTAATTAGCATATAGAAACGTTTCTTTCGTTTAGGCGCGTTTGTGTTACACCGCGTACTTAATTTTCCGCTGAATTATCGTCTGGGGCTTATTACACCTGTCAGACGGCATTTACACAATGAATAAATCAATCGGCCGATTGCACAAAGAAATAAATATGGAAAAGAAAATCGTCTGTTTACACTGTGGATTTGAAATTCCATGAATACTGATTTCTCAATGGCGAAACGCGAAGAATCAAGATCCGATGATTCCTCTCGATAATGACAAAGACGAAGGAAGTGTCCCGGTAAAAATAAAATTTATCGCGAGTCTGTGAGTCACGATTGGGTGAGAGGTTCAAAACATTCATCGCAAGAGGCGAACGTAGCGATGATGTATGTCTATCTTCTCTGGTAATGAAACAGGAGTAATTGAACACCTTTCAAAATTCAAATCACCGTTTCGTAACGTGTAACAGTAGCTAAAGTTATACCTTTTTTCCTTATTAATACATGTAACTCATTTCTCGTATTATGTAAAATATATATATTTTGAACTATAAATTGTTTTCTCAACCAAAATTTTTGTTCTATTTTTGCGAAATTGATCAAATATATCACTATAAAGAATGTTTATTTTTGAAAAAAAAAAAAAGAAAAAAAAAAATATTGCCGTTCTTTTGAAAATCAATTGAAAAGTTATTTATTATTGTACGAGATTGTGTAAAAACAAATCTCCAATAAAAATGTTTTTCAAGTTTCATCGATAGTAAAATTTTTGTATTTATTTTAAAAAATGCCTATAAAATAAAACGGGAACCTTCCCCCCCAAACACAAAATACGCGAATATATAAAAATAATCAACCTTCTCGACCAACCACTATTTTTCGATCTTTATCACGTTACAAAAATTTGTTATATCCTCAAAAAAGAAAAAAAAAGACCATACACATATATATCCTCCCCCCTGCAAAAGCGACTCTATAAGAGTAAAAGACCTCGTTTCCTCGCAGCCAATATTCTCCCCACAGCAGTAACAGCATCCTGCGCGACGTCGAACCGCAGGAATGCCGCAGCAGCAGCAAAGTCGTCGTTCCACCACCAGCAGAAGCTCTCGCGATTCCTATACCCATACACACATCAGCGGCGTGCGACCTCGTTTCTCTCAGCGACGATAAATCAGGCTGGTGCGCCGCTCTCGTATCTGTGTTTCGTCACGCGAAAATTTGGAAATCGATAGGCACAGAGGGAGAAAGAGAGAACGAGAGGGAAGCTGCGCGCCATAGGATAGCTATATACTACCCTCAATCAATAGCGACAGCGCGCGCCTCGCGGAAGCGCGCCGCAAGTGGAGGGAGAGAGAAAGAGCGGGAATCATTGGACGGCTAAGAATATACTCGTGGATAAATCTCTCTCTCTCGCTCACGCGTGATGCGAGTATTATCGCGGCCGAGTTTATTGACGCATCGCCGCCGCGGTGCAGAGAGTCTCGCGGTTCGCGTGATGTATCGGAGCCGTTGATAGGTGTAGGTGCTCTCAGTTTAGAGCTCGCCGCCGCCACACGCGCGCGCCTGTGTGATTTGAAATTTGTGGCTGCTAGGAGAGATTGATTGCTTACTTTGGCTGATTTTGGGGGCTTGATGGAGTGCGTCTTGAATTTTAACGATTGGGTATATGGGGATTTCTCACCGGATAGATAGATGGGGAAAAGCGCGCGGTTGGAGATGTGGAGATATTAATGCAGTCATTTATTTGGATTGGTTATTTCCAAACTGGATACATTATAGTTACAAAGCGAGTTAGTTGACGTCGCTGTAGAAAAGAATTAGCTTACTGAATAACTTTTAATGCGTGAGAATTCGAGTATATTAAATCGAAACTACTATTATATCACTCTAGAGTAATTATTAGACTAAATGAGTATATTTAAATAGATTTAAATGGAATTAATTTGAGGATGGTAGCATTTTCCTTCAAACATATTCAATTAAACGTTAACTAGTTTCAATAATTAGCTTCCACAACTTCGTAGTTTTCTATTCTAACTCGTTATCGAAATTCCTCGATAAAAATTCAGACGTCTGTCTCGAATGCAAATACCAGCATAATTTGTATTCCAGACAAAGCATACCTACTGGGGAAAACGAAAATAGCATGAAGTTCATGACAACAATTGACTTTTCACTTGAACTAGATCACTTATAGGGAAAGTTTTATAATTATATAGTGGTTGGATTTTTTTGCTCATAAGTGAAATAAACATTTTCTATCATATTCATTATACTTGTGTATATATATTATTTACATAAGAGAAACGTAGCAATTAAATAATTTGTTCTAGAAAATGGAAAGATATTTTTTCTTGTACAGTTAATATTTGAATACATAATCAAGGTGGTTAAAAGTTTAAAAAGTTCTAACGATAACATATATTACTTGTGAAAAGCTTAACATTCCAAAAAAGAAAACAATTTTTATAGCTAATTTTAACTTTCTTATTTTAAATATGCAAAACCGACAAAAAATCGCGAGTGTCCCATGTAAAAATCCAAATAACATCCATCATTCACAAATTTTTCCCACAATACCGCGAATTTCTTTATTTCTCGCTAATTGCACTACAGCTCTAACTAATATAACGGTACAGGCTCGTAACACCCAAACGGCGCTCTCTCTCTCTTCCAGCGGCGCGCCGCAGGAAAAATATTAAGAGCGATAATTACAGGCCACAAATGACCGCAGAAGGAATAACCGCACCACGAACCGTTGTTGGCGCGAGGGGGGACTTTTTTCCTCTCCATGTGATATAGGTATATACACCGAATCGACGACAACAGGCTGAAAATCCATCGATAATGGACCACGAAAAAAGGGAAAATTCTCCAGTCTTTTCTTTCTCTCTTTGTCCGGCAAAAAAAGTAGCAACTGAGGCGCGGAAACAATGGGAAAAACGCGCGCTTTATATTCTCCTCGGCGGCGGCGCTTCCTACACACGCGCACGCTCTTCGTCGTGGCCGCGCTTAGCTCGCGTCTCTCTCTTTCTCCTACACGCTCACGATTTATTTTTACCATGCTGCTGCTGAGCTCGCTGCCACCTGCACTGGTTCCCGATTCTGTCAATGCCCGAAACCTGAGCGAGGGAGAGAGACGGTGCAGAGACGGGCTAGACGAGAGAATAAAGAGCGCGCGCGGGGAAGGAGGGCAGCAGCAGGCGTTTAAAAGGAATTTCGGGAGTGGAATTTTTCCACTCGTGTATAGTGCAACTCGGATGCTTACGCGGGCCAACAAGAAAGAGATAGAGGCTTGCTCGCGAGAGCTCTATTTTCTTTTTTGAGAGAAAATTGCCAAGAAAGTAGTTCGAGAGGGAGAGAGAGAGCCGGTAATGTTCAAACGAATTTTATTTTTGTAGGATTGGCTAATGTTTCGGTATGTGGCGTAATTTCGAGGGGGGAATAAGAAATTTTTACTTGAGCATTCGGTATTCAAGAATTACCCGAATGTGCTGGTTTGGTTTCTATTTTTGTTAGAAGATTTATCCACAGAATATATATTCATTACCAACGAAGATAGCTGTGCCGTATCAAATATTTTTAAAAGCTTTTTATTGTTCAATAAATCAGTGCGACGGGATTAATTTTCCTGAGTGCATGAAGTAGTTCAAGGTTGAAAAGCTCCAGAACGAACGAGTGGCCGAGACTCAAGGAACGGCAAATTGGTGCGGCTTAAATTAGACACTCTGGAACATCCTACTGTGTGTGTTGGTAGAATTTATTTTTCACGTATGTATATTTGAAATTTCATTGAAAATCAAAGCAAATATATAATATAATATATGTTTACAACTTATGTAACAGCCGTTGGGACTCTTGAACGGGATAAAAGAAGAACTTAGAGGCTTTAGTCGACTTATCTTTGAAGATTCTGCGGGCTTATCTTATCAAAAGTTTTACTGGATCAGAAGCAGTACACGTTGGTAAAAAAATATAATAAGAAAGATACTGTAATACAAACGAGAGATTATATTTTTAAACCCGCATATTTCTGTTAATAAAGTGATAATTCTAGATATTGACAAAATACGATACGAAGAATAAATATGTGTACTTCACGAAAGGTGCTTATAATAACACACATAAAAACAAAACAATGCGAACAAAAGTTTATCTATAAAGTTAATTACCTACATTCTGAGAAAGTTTTTACTATACTATTTTCCACTACCGTCCGTTACCGTCTTCCAACCAACCGCCAACACCGTTCCATCATCCCCTTCCCACGAAATAAAAAGCCCTTTACTCTCAACTCAACCGTATACAAGCTCACAGAGTCAAACAGTGCAAAAACCTGCGCGCAGGCTCGTACATACAAACGGCCGATCGAGCGAAATAAACGAGGCTCATCTACTTTCATCAATCCCTCTTTACGCTACTTGCAGCTCGAAAACTCGCGCAAAAACGCTCGAGAGCAGCGGCAGCAGTGGCGTTCAAGAGAGAGAGGAAGGGGGCGGCTGCAATGTACGCAGCACGCAGGTAGGTAGGCAGGTGGTGCAGGCGTGCGCGGCCTTTTTCCATAACGCACCGCGTGTATGCGCGCCGCGTATGATAGCTACCTGTGCATTGCGCACATATGGGCAGAGAGAGAAGCAGCGGGACTAGACCGTGAACGACGGCACGCGACGAAATTTCCCGCTTCCTCTGGCTATACGCGAGGAATATTTATATGTACGCGAGAGCCGTTCTTCCAGCCATTTATAGGTGTTTTGCCGGTACGTCGGTGGCGCTGCTCGTTCGCTTTTTTTCATTTAAGGTTTATTAAATTGCGCGGTTTGGGGATAGGTTCGCGCGTTAGGCGAGAGAGGATTTTCGAGTGAGAGGAAGTTTTCCGAACGGTCAATCGATCGGCGCCGGCGTTTCTTTGTGCTCGGCGCGGGAGTTCAACTGGCCGTGCAGCGCGGTTTTCAAGTTGAAAGCTATCGAAAGTAAAAGGTTCGGCAGTACCAACAGCCGTCGTCCGGAAAAGTCATTTGGCCCGTTCGAGTTTGTAATGGGTTTTATCTTTAACGCAGGCAGTCGGCAAAAACTTGCGGTGGAGTTTTTTTCATTTTAGAGCAAAAGGTTTTATATACCATTGTGATTCAAAGTTAAAAGTATTAGGGGTAGTAAAGTAGGTATTAAATGATTTTATAGAGTGGCAGTGTGTGTACTAAAATTGATAAAACAATGTCTGAGAAAGCTTTCGAAGGGCTGGGATACCGCAAAGTGGAATAAAAATGTTAATTTGCGTGAATCATGTAACCGTACTTTTTGCACTTTTTTTCCATCATGCGTGAGTCACAATGATTCAACTGACCCCACGTTTTTTAATTGCTTACGGACTTATATGCGGCTAGTGTTGGAAACATATATGATTGACCAACAGTTATATTTTCTATTACCTTCGTTACTCAAAAGTTTATAGTTATATTTATTGATAAAATAGAAAAAAGAAATTATGGTTGTATTTATAGATTTAAGATGATATCACGGTAGTTAATCGCTTGTGACGAAACGAAATAATACAGCAGAAAATGCAATTCAACGACTTCCGTCATTTTTGTTTATTCGCATATAAAACAGTAATGCTTCCCCGTTAATCGACGAAACGTCTATTATTATGCTCCAATTGCAGCGGGACTATTTTTTTCTAATCGAATCAATTACCGCAACGGCATACTAATCTAAGGTGAACTGTTCATTGCACGTAAACAATACGTAATATGAATGAAGATAAAAGATTTCTTTTGTAAGAGGTCAAATTACATAAAGATTATTATTCAATAGTATTTTAAAGTGTCTTATATTTTTGAGGTACGATAAGTAATAAAAAAAACACGTAATCACAATTAACATTATACTTTCCGTTATGCAAGCTTATTGAAATTCACCGCAGGTAGTCAAGTATTAAGAGGAGTATAGTGTACTTCCTCTTTAATAAATAATAATTCTTTCGCCACTTGACCTCCTTAGGTAGAAAACTATTTTCTGCGAGAGCTTAATGAGTGTATATTCTCGTTTTACCTGTTTTTGCTATCAGTGATGCATTTCTCCTTTTTATCGCCTCGCCCTGGCTTTTAAAAATAAAGGAGTCATTTAATCAAGAATTTGATGGAAACTCTAATGCATTCAGAAACTCGGTCATAAACAACGTGAGACTATTAAGTGACAACGAAGATTGTATTTCACTTCTTTCAAACACAATATTCGCGTTGGTTTTTGCTCATTGTTCTTATTTAAAGAAAAAAGCATATGACGCAAATAATTTAAACAAAACCCAGCATATTGTTATGCACGCTTCCCCCCACCATTGTTCTCAGCCCGACAACAATTACAGCAAGCGCCGTTTCAAAAAATTCTCTCCAACGGCGTAATTGCAGAGACGCCAGCGCAGCAGCAGCAGCCGCGCACTCTTTTGCAAACAAACGCGCCGGGGAAAAAGGCATTAGAAAAAAAGCAAAGCCAGAGCGAGCGAGAACCCAATTACACGTGAGCTCGTTCTGTCTCCCTCCCTCTACAAAGAAAGGGCGATAATAACGCGGACACTCGGCCACACGGCTCTCTCTCTGCATTTTTTGCTCTCGCCCTATCTCTCTCGTTCTCTCTCTTCTACTCGCCGTCCGCCTCGACGACAACGTGTCTCATCCCCGAGCGCTTTCATGTGCACGTTATATACGTTTTTCGCCGCGCCGTTGTTGCCGCCGCCACTGCTTTTGTTCGTGCATAATGCAGACACGACGACGGACGGCGCGATGCGTATAACCTCAAAACCGATGCGGCGCATGCACAACCCCCCCGGATACGCTCGCGAAATCGAAACCGTCGCGCCGCGGCGACTTTTTTCTCGGGAGACGACAACCGACTTTTTGGAGAGAGAGAGAGAGGCGACCCCGCTGCTGCTCTCCGCCACGGGAATTTGATTCGCGCGCTTAGATTGCGTGTGTGTGTGTGTATGTGGAGGGAAAATGGTCGGGTTCTTGCTCATTTGCATCTTTTTTTTATGCATTAAGATTTAGGATAATTTATCATGCGCGTAGGTATAAGGTGACGTTTTACGGGATCATTTTTTGGGTTATTATTTATGGATAGAAGGCCATTGCTTTTTTTTCAAATAAATTAATAAATATAACTTTAAAAGGTTATTGCTATTTTAATTCTTTGATGAAATAATGGTATTTCGAAAATTGGCATGACAATAGGATGGATCCTAAAAAGGAATACAATGCGTCAAAAGAATGAATTTATTAAAAAGAGGATGCATTGTGTGAAAATTAAAATGAGATAAGTATGGAGGTTTTTCTGATAATGGTTATGCATTTCATTCATGGTAAGGTGATCTAAAATACTTATTTTAAAACTTTTACGTAAATGTGTAATAAATCATGTTAATTGTTTACAATTTCTTAACAATTTATTTTTATCGCACAATTTTCCTTTACCGCACTAGTTTCGCAGTTTAGATACGAGCTTTAGTCTTACAACTTATTTTTCAGATATTAACCTTTCAGCGCTACATTATTCATATAAAGGCTTCTCGACATGACATAAAATCAATGTTTATAAAGTATGGTAATTTAATCTTTTCAAAGTCAAATAAAATGTCGCAATAACTTTATTATGTGCACCGAACTATAACGCTGCATATTTTTTGCATCGTTAATCGCATTTTGTTTTTCTACTGAAATTTCAAAGTACTTAACAAGTGTCCCAGATACTACATGGATTCTTGTTTAATAAAAGTTTATCTTTTTATTTTTTATCATTGGTCTTTTCAAAGATTCATGCGTAAGTGTAAGGTAATTTACGTCATTTAGTCATTCATGATTAACGTTTTATAGCTACAATAAGTAATCGATATTTTAAACATGAAAAACTAAATATGTATTTACTAGTTACTGTATTATTATCTTCTATTTTAATTTTAAAAATATATTCAAGCAAGTCTGAGGAATGCGTAGGGAAAAATTATTCTCTTGATTTACGATGCGTAGTATATAAAGCGCGATAAAAATATTCCCAACGTCAAAACTTTGTTTAATTAATATACTTCACGAAAATAATATTTTAAAACAATCTTTGATCTTCGTATAGTACACATGGGAAAGCTCGTTTGGAATGCGCAAGAGATACATAAAATAGCATTGAAATGAGCCCAAGTTATCTTCTTAAATTAGTAACTGCAACATTCTCTGCAAATAAAATGTCCTAGTATTCACACTCGGTTTAAAAACCTGAATGGAAACGTATTTTCTTCACAGACTGTTTTTTTGCAAAAGCATCGAAATGAGATCAGTGGCGAAATCGATGTTTAAAAATAACACGGTTTATAGCAACGGTATCCGGGCGAAAATTTAGAATTGAAAAGTGATACCAGATGTTTGATAGTATACAGCGTCTATTAATAAACTCTCGATTACCCAATACGGTGTCTATCGTAAAATTAAATTTTTAGTTTATAACATATCGATTTAAGTATTTAATTAAATGTATCCTCGGCTTAATTAACGATTAAACTTGCACCTCTAAAAAAAGTGGTTATAAGGCTCGATTCCATAAAATGATAATTGCATACAAATTTCGAATTACTTTTAATATTGAATTAATTAAAAGTATATCGGTATATCGACAAGGTGAAATAAAAACAGTTATGCATAAATGTGCATGTGTGACGAAGAATGAAGCTTTCATTCAGTTGATTATGATTGGAAAGTTCATTGGCACATTGAATGCAGAGTATTATGTCACACAGCTAATCTTCAGCATAAACAAAACAGAAACATATGTATTCATATATACACGCGAAAGAGATAGCGAACCAGTCTGAGATTATAACTGCGTCTTTTTTCTTTAATTACTGCGCTTTTTTTTATTAAATTGTACGCTTATTGTAAATGCAAGGTCGGGAATAATCTTTCGCCCCGATAAGCCTCGTAATATAATTATTTATTTTTGCGAAACCCTGTAATTCCACGCGCGCTATTTTCGTACATTTTTATAATATGCAATAAACATCGCTATTGAGAAATCCTTTATCGTCGAAATATATGAAAAATAAGGTGAAAAATGTTGGTATGAATAATATACCTTGTATATATCATTTATACGTCCTGATCCATATTTCAACGAAATTATTCGACACAAAATCTACTTATGAATATTGAAATAAACCGAACGCGCGCTAGCGCGAATAGCCAGAGGCTACATCATGACCCGAACGCGGAAGACGCACACACACACATATATATCCGCGCGTTGGTTAACTGGTTTTCGGAATTCGGCACATAAATAAAAGCGTACGGATTGCATGGAAACTGTTGAAACCTCATCGAGCTCTCGCGTATTATATTCCTTCGAATATTCCACCCGACGACACAAGAGTGCAAAACAACCGCCGCATATACGCGGCCCTGGCGCTTTTACAAAAAGACCCATGCAAGAACTCGCGGCCGTTCGACTTTTTGTCGAATCGCCGACGTAATACCCCCTCGACATAGTGCGCGTATTACGTTCGTTCCGCACTCTTATCAGATAACTCCGAATCCTGCGATTCGAAAATTATCGCTTAACGACCTTATGCCCATACATAGCATACAGACATTGTGTATACGAGGACAAGCGGCTAATTTCTCGACTGGACTTAGTCATCGCCAAAAGATCCTTCGCGTCTCGCAGCTCGCGCATATAATGCGCGCTGCTCGAGAAAGAGAGGAGACAGAAGTAAAGAGAGAAAGAGAGACGAAGATCGAGGCGGGGTCGATCACCACGAAATTTGTCGTTTGAGATCGGAGCACACGCAGTCGACCGGCGCTCGAGCATCTGGCCGTGGTCCGATTAAACAACTGTTAACGCGCACAATAAAAATACACGCGCGTGCTCCGTTCTCTTTCTCTCTCTCGTAGCGCGTTAATAATGCGGTCGGGCGTCGAAAAAATGACGTCAGGCTCTCTCTCAGTCTTTCTCGCGGAGAAAAATCCGGTTTCCCTTTGACACGCACACATCCAGCGATACATATACATCACACATACACGAGCACGCAGCACAAATATCGCGGTACAGCAGCCGTAGCAGCAGCCGCAGCTTTTTCGACGACCATCCGGCGCTCTGTGCGCGCGTGAGAAATTATCGATTAAAGTGTCTCCCTCGCGCTCGCCCGCCCGCCCGCCCGCGCGCTCTCTCTCACGCAGCCCCTATATGTGTGTATATGTCCGTTTCTCCCCCGCAACCCCAACGAGCGGGCGACAAAGAGCCGCGGCGACGGCGGCGTTTTCCCTTTAAACGTGCTGCACAGTGCACACACACACATATATATATACAGACTCTGACGATTGCGCGTAAACGCAGGTAGAGTATAGGTAGTCACGAGTACCTACACGTACATAAGGTATATACGGGCAATGCGTGTAAAAGGCGGTCGACGAACGGGGTGAGTCAGAGCCGCCGAGACAGAGAACGGAGCACATATGAGTAAGAGAGAGAAAGAGGCGAGCGCAGGCTCTGTGTCTCTCTCTCTCTAACCTGGAACGCGCCGAGTAGTATATATAATACGGGGGGTTGCTAAGGTGCGGGATTTGTAGGTTACTCACCTTCGTTGAGCTCGAGGTCCAGCTCGGCTAGCTTCTCCCGCACGTCCTCGGGTAGCTTGCCGAGGTCGACGTTCAACTCGCTCATCGTCGCGTGCTTCGTGGGGCCTCCCCGCGGGGCCGCCGCACTGCGATGATACGATTACCACCCGGACGACGCACACACACGCGTTCTCGCGCGCATACGATCCTCCTTCTCTTTATCAGCTCTCTCTCACACGCGATCGAGCGACGACTCGGCTGAGGAGAGAGGAGGGCAGCGCTAGGCCATCGCCGCCGACGTCGTCGTCGTCTCCGCGCTGCCGCCGGACATAACCCACAGCGGCTCCCAACACTCTCCTGGCGATAAAGGCGTGTATCTCTCACACTAGGTCTCTCTCTCTCTGTCACTCACACGCGGGCGCGCGCTCGCTCGCGCTGCAGGAAAACACTCGGCGGGGGAAAAAAAAGAGAGCGAGAGGGGCCGCACGTCAGTGTTGTCCGGCCATCTTGCCACCCACTGGCCCCGCACAGGCGCAACTACCACTGCGACGTGCACCTTCTCTCCGCCGCGCGCACTCACTCGCTCGCTCGCTATAGCGCTCGGATCGCCGTCCGTCTGCTGCTGGCTGGCTGCTGCTGCTGTGCCGCCGACTCTCCGCATGTGAGAGAGACAGAGACGGAGAGACTCGGAGCGACGCGAGAGAGTCGACAGCCGCTCGCTTGCGCTTATAGGTACTGCTGCTATCTCGCTCCCTCGCAGTGACAAGTCCGCTATGGAGTGCGGGCTTTGGAGCGAGAGAGAGAGAGAGAAAGATAGAGATGTATCACGTATATGTTGTATGTATAAGCGGCTGGCCGCGCGGCGGCGCGACGATCAGCGACAGACAGGAGCGACGAACTCGTTTTCGGTCTGCATGATGCGCGCGCGGCTGTCGCTGCGAGCCGCAGGCGCGTGAAGGGACGAGTGCCCCAGAGCACGCGCGCACCTATGAGGCAGCCTATCACGTAAGTTTCACTGTGAATTGTGCGTTATGTATAGTTGTATGAATTATGTGTCCTTGTATTGGATGTGCGTGTGTTTGAAGAAGGTAACGCTTGCCGGCGGTAGGGTGCGCGAGTTATCGCGGTCGTACGCGCGCGACTTTTTTCAACTGCAAATAGGGCCCTTTATAAGAGGCCGAACTCCGGTATGAATGTGATTTTTATACGAGTAGGTGAGGTTTATTATGACGCAAATGCTAGAAATTGCAGTGATGACTTGATGAGGTGCTATTGCAGCTGTTGCAGCTATTGTGAGCTGGTTAGAGGTATAGCAATAAAAGACTTATACTGTAGATATTCAGCTTCATATTCCATATTATTATCTATAGTACCTATAATCGTAATTACATTGAGAAATATTATTTTTGTGGTAGATTAATTTGCTACTTCTGAAATTTTTAAGTAGTCGAACGAATAAATTACAAATATATATTACTTATCGCCATATACCTTTGGAACGACGGTCGACTTTGCTTATATACCTTTGGAACGGTTCCGCACTCCTTTATTATATTATAAAGTATTAATTTTCTGGAAATACATATCGTCTGGTGAGTGGAAAAAGGAGCTATTGAAAATGAACGCAGAACAAGGAGCTATTTCGAATGAGCGCAATATTGAAAATAAACATAACGTAAGAAACTATTTGTTGCAGAAGTTTAATAATTATACATTTGAAACGTATTTAATTAAACTAACGTATCAAAAACAAGTTTACAGTTTCTATTGTTGTCAACTTAAATTTTGAGAAAAAAAAATGACCCATAATAGCTATTGGTCTTGGGCGTTCATCATTCGAAATAGCTCCTTCTTCAGCGCTCATTCCAAATAGCTCTTTCTTCAGCGCTTTTTGGAAATAGCTCCTTTTTCCTCCCATTTGATGATATAGTGAACGTAATTAACGATCATTTTTTTACTATTTACAATGAATTCCTAATCTTTTGCATATTGTTATTATAGTGTTAATAATTTATACAGGCATAATCAAAACACCTTTTATCCCCATCTCCACTATAATGGCCACTTTTATAGCCTGAAAAGCGGGGCAAAAATTGCGTGTGATTCTTTCTTTTCCATTATTCCCGCATTTGCGCTTTTCAGGCTATAAAACTGGCTATTATAGTATGGAGATGGGAATAAAGTACTACTATATGTAACACCGGACTAAAGTCGATCATTCCCTTGGGTGATCGCTCACCCACGGGAATAATCAGCGACTTTAGTTCCTTATTACATAATGTACTATTTTTTTAAGAATATCGTATAAAAACATATCTGGCCAATTAAAATTAAAGTTTCAAAGGCATCAGTATAAATTAAATGTAGGTATTTGGAGCACACATGACCGACATACATGACCGTATTATTACACCGACTTCGGTGCATACAATAATACAACACATTCGGAAACAATTGCGAAAATAAATAAAAATTCTGCATAAGTATTATTATTTTAATCGTAAAAGCAACCGACACCTCAAAGTCAGTGTCGTCAGTGTGCGCGATAGGATAGCCCTGAGAAACAGAAGAATCGGTGTGAACGGATGCAGGGTTGTAGAGTGCAGCTTGCTCTTTGTAGCAGGTATAGCTTTTTTCTGGCAGTTACTTTTTCAGGTAAAAATCACTCGGCGTAACGGTCCGACCGAAAGTATATCGTCGGGTGGGAGCAAGAACGTCCTATCTCAGCTCGGCGCGTAAGAACGTCCCATCTCGGCTCAAAATCCACGCACAGGGCGCCCGAGATGGGACGTTCTTACACGCCGAGCCGAGATAGGACGTTCTTGCTCCCACCCAACGATATATGTGCAATTCTACGGAATATGGGGTCCAAAAAATTAAAAAAAAAAATTTTTTGGGCACACCTACCCACCACATTTTTTTGGTTCTTTGGGAGTTCCAGAATATGAGAAAAATGGTGTACACGCATTACTTATCTGTTGCCAAACTTTTTTTCCGACCAAATTAATCTCGAATATTTTATGCGATTTTTCCTCTCCACTTTAAGCTTATGTCATTTAGCCCAGGAACGTTCTACACAACTTTTCAAAAAAGAAATTAAAACTAGAAAGAAAGAGCTTTAATTTGTTTTTTTGAACGATCGAAAAGGTTGATTCCTTCAAAAGTTATAGCAGTTTGAAGTTT
>UXGD01002716.1:0-24229 GCA_900474315.1 Torymus auratus | reverse complement strand
TGTACTCATTATATATTATCTGTATTACATGAGGGCTTTAGCCCGTTTAAATAATAAATAAATAAATAAATAAATATCTTGATAAAATATCCAGTACTAAAAAAAAAAATTGAAACTCTCACTCCAATTTAAAACTCACAGAACTACGTGCAACACGACAAAAAAAACCTGTAATCTTCTTCCCGTTCAGCCAAAGAATCCCTTCTAAATCAATACGCATTACCTATACCTTCGCAAGAACCTTCCTCACAACTCTCTCTAATAAACCTTAATTCCCTTTGTCAAAGGCACCAACTCCGTTAAAAAAAAAAGAGGAGCAGCACAAAGCATCATCAACCTAAACGACCCCCGAATCTTCTTTCCCCCTCTTAGGCAGCAATCGTCGAAAGACGCGCGGGGAGCGAAATTAAAGCTCGTTAAATAAATCACTTTTACGCGCAGCAGCAGCAGCCGCGCGTTCGATCATATCCCTCCGGCCGAGTCTCTGTCCTAAAACGGCGTTAAATATCTTTAATAACGACCTCGTAAAGGGGATTTTAACGGATCGTATAACTTTAAAGTAGCTAGCGGGAGAGAGACGTTGGTTGCAGGTTCTGCTAAACACTCGATATTATATTCATCTCGCTGGTGTGTATATATTGAGATGACGAAATTGCTCGTGAGGTGGTTATTGTATAATTCGGTGGTTATTGTATAATTGCAGTGGTTTATGGTTACTGTTATATGAACTTGGTAGGTTTCGGTGATTATTATTGTCGAGAAAATTGAGTTATGGTAACATGTTTTTTTTAATTAAAGAATAAAAGAAAGTTCTTTCTTATCTGAGACTTATAAAGTTTCGTAATAGTATATTTAAATAGAGAAAAGAACGTTCTCCCATACACGTTTTGGAAAATTAACTTTAAACTCTAGCGCAGAGTTTGAAAACCGTGTAATCAGCCCGGTTAGTAAATTTTCAAAAACTTTTTTTTAAATTTTCATATAAAAAACAAAAGAGTTTTCTCTACGTGAAAACCAATACATCATGTACAGCTATCCAACCAAAATCATGTCTCTCTATAAAACCAAATTGTTTTCCAAACCATCCTCTTTCATGAAACTCCGGCTCAATATACGCGCACCCAACTCACTCAACCCTCTCTCCACTCAATTCACGCGTTTCAGCCAACATTCCCTTCTCTCCCGCTCACTTTGAAAAAGGGCGCACATACACGGCACCTCGCAGACACACTCGTGCGAAAGGGCGAACAAATGACTGAAGGAAGAAGAGTCGCTTTCTCGCTCGCTGCTGCTGCCGCTGCTCCACAATAGCTCATCTCCCGGTGCGTTGATACTCGCTTCCCTCTCTCTCTCTTCTTTCCCGCAGCCGCCCTACACGACCGCGCTGCTGACTTATCGGCCCGGGCATATTTAATTTCCGCTCTCGACACTCGCTCGCCCGCGAGCAAAGCGCTTATCTACCCTTTTCCAATAAGGCAGCTCTTCTACGCCGCGCGAATTACCCTTTTGCAGACGCGCGCGCGTTCGTGTCGTATTCGAATTGTATGGGACATTATATTGCGAGTGAGAGTGGGAGAAAACAGGATTTCTGGTTCTGAGAGAGGGGAGAGAGGTTTATCCGCGATACTTTGTCTCTCGGTGCTTTCGACACGTTATAGGAGGTGGAGGAAGAAGTGAGAGGATGTGTTTTGTGTTTAGGGTGATTTGGGGTGGAGGTGTCGTTTTCGAGGATAACGAAATATTGATGTGATGTGCGGGGACGATGGGTGCGGCGAAAGTTTGAATGAGATACAAATTTTGAGGCTGTGATTGAATTAAGAGGATGAATTTTACTTGGTAAATTTTAATAGGTGATGGCGATCATTAATTTTGGGTTAGTATGGTGATAATAACGCGTAATAAATAAGTTATAAGATATTTTTACAATTTTGAAGGAACTTCTGTATGAGATCCTAAAAGAATTGCCATTCTGTATAAAACCTTTTTTCTGGTAATTTCAAATATTACATATGGATTTGGTTTGCTGTATTGTGGTATATGATTTTATTTTCTGAAAGCACGTTAGAAATATATTTTAGGATATTTGGCGTCGATATCTACTAATTTCAAAAAATGTTCGTATGGATTTGCCTGTTTAATTTTTCTGTTTCTTTAATCTCTTTAGAATTTGCAGGAGAGATAATAAATTGCTGTAGATAAATTTCATGAGTTTGTTGGTCAGAAGGGTTTATCACTAAACTTTTGAGATACGTAATGAATGTTCAATTTTTATAGTCCTTCCCTAGAATCGAAATTTTTTTAAATATTTGTATTTGTAATTGCAATTAGTATCAAGTCTATCGTCTACATCTGCAAAATTAGGCTGAAATATTTTATATTTATAAATAATTAAAAAGTTATACTAAACCACCTTAACTTAACTTGATTTCTAAATATATTTTGGCGAAGATTTTGTACTTTTAAATATTTTGTATAAATTACTAGTGTTAAGATTAACGATACAAATTCCAAACGTCAGTTTTTCCGTTATCGATTAATCAATCAATCGGGAACAGAATTATCATGCTTAACCTTACGATGGATCATCATTTTTTTGCATAACACTCGGCCGAAATAAACTTGAGGAAAAAAAGGTAGAGGATGTCTGGATATAATGAAACGCACCTGCGTCACAAATATCTTTGCATATTTATCAAAACGCAATATTATATACATACATAAATCTAAATTATATTAATTCGAATTTCTTTGGGTTATTGGAAGCTCGTGTTTCTTTTTTGTACAAGCTTTTGCATCAAAAGTGCATGCACATAAGTTCATCATGCGCATGTAAGTGTATCTAAATAAATCAGATGCATGCAAATCGCAATGAGCGGGGATAATAGTAAAGTAAATGAAAAAAATGATTTAGGTACAAAGTATTAAAATTAAAAAAACTATTTATTATTATTATCAATCAAAAATTTATTAATTACCGCGTCCAAACATGGGATCAGTTTTCTATGATGTTTCCTGTCTATAAAATCTGTAGTCTCACTACTAATGTTCGATGTACCACCACATATTTATCGTCCGTATAACCACTAGCTCATGGCTTTCTCCAAATACGTCTCAACGAAGGAGTCTATGGAGATATTAGAATAATCTTAGAATTATAATTCTAAATTGTATATTATATCGCAATATATTGTTATATCATACCATCTAAAATAAAATGGAATAGAAATGTTTTAGCTTCCTACTTTTGATACTCTTCTATTATCTATCCTTCACCTTCAAGTTCTTCTTACACTTTTGTCTCAAAAATTCATCCTAACAATGTTCTAATACGCTATTTCCAACATCGCAATATATATCCTCAACCTTAAATCTCATTCACAACACACAACATTGGCATACCTACCCAGCCATTCCAACCGCAACGATCCTCGCACTCACTGCTCCTTCGCGGCCGGCGTGTGCTTGCACAGTAGCTCGCGCGAAAAGAGGGTCGATGAAAAATTCAGGCCACTTACTCTCTGTCAGGCTCTACCGCCAAGAAAAGACAACGACGACTACGACTGCCGGCGGGCACTTTTCAGCCTGGCTACCCCACGCGAGGCAATATGGAAATCCGCGTCGCCTATTACATACATAAATATATAGGTATATATATAAACTCCCCACCCCAACCACCGGAGAAAGAGAGAGAGAATCTCGTCAATCTCGACCCCACCCCACAGCAACCCTTAGCGTATGATTAAGCGTGACATATAGAGAATCGTCCATGAAAAATTCATGCGGCACCCGGCCGCGAAGGAAGAAGAATATTTCTTCCGCCCCTCTTTCGGCCTTCTTATCTCCATCAAATGAATTTAACGCTACTCCACTTCTCTCTCTCTCTCTCCCCCTCGGCCTCCGACAGCGAGCGCGTTATATCCGGCGGAGTCCGAAATCTGGGTAATATAATGGCGCTCTGTGGAGAGATGTCGGCTGTAACGAGCGAACGATCGCCGGAATGTTATTATGGAGGTTGTATTGTTCTATTAGTGTAAAATAGTGCCGGGGGTAGATAAAGCGCGGGGGAGGTGTAATTGTATATTTCATACGTTGATTAAATATATTTAAGGAAATGGGCTTTACTTTTTTATTGCGTGCTTTTGTATGGTAAATTTTACGTTTATTAAATTTCTATTGTCAAAAAGGGATAGCAAATTCTAGTGTGGAATAGAAATTAAGAGCCAACTTCAGACCGTTATGAAAAGTATTATTAACTTGTGGGTTCCGGGACGCCATCTATAGTATTACGCGTGTAACGTTCTTTAATATCGAGTATTAAATGTAAATTGTAAATTTATATATAGTACGCACATTAAATACCTTAAATGTATTTGTATGTTTCAGTCTCGCATTCTATGCACAGTAAAATACAGAATATCAAATCATAAAACCCCAGAAACACATAAAGTTGCATGCCAAAAAAAAATCACCAGTAAGTGACGCATGTACACGAAAATAATGTCACCCTTATAAAAACATATACACACATAATCCTATACGTATCTAATTAATTTTCTTACAATTTCATTCGACCGTCAAACCAGGACCGCCACAACACAGCATCGAATAATAAAATATTTCCAGCAACGATCGCGTCGTCATCTTCATTGTCAGGCTCCATTGTCTCGGCGCACCTCTGGAAATCTGCGCGCTCGGCTGCCTATGCGCGAGCGCCAACAAGTTAGTAATTAATTTTTGCGAATTACTCGCCGCCGCCACCGACGACGACGACGACGTCGACGACGACACCCGTCGCTCGATATCTTCCTCTCATTGTCCCGCGTTGTTCAGCGAGCGAGAAACTCGCGCGGAGGAAATGCAACTTGCGCGCGCTCGCGCGTCTGTCTCTCTTCGCCCCGGCAAGTTCCAGGTATACGAGCGAGACACGCGATGAATCGTTTTCGCGGTAGAGAGGTGTAGCATGGGGATGTATGTGTTTGTATGTGGATGGTACGTTGTAGTTGGAAGAGAGGGAGAGAGAGAGAGAGAGAGAGCAAGGCAGGCCTAGAAAAGGCAGACAATGGCGGACGATATGCAATCCATTAACATTCAATTATATTCCTGGAGGCAACTTGGCTGTTTGTTGGTACAGTTTTAGTCGCGCAAGTTGAGTTAGTTCAAATATTCATTTGATTTAGAAAATGGAATGTGTTATTCAATGATAATAAGCTTACTTCGCGACAACAAGTAATAAGTATTCTTTTTTTTTCTTTTTTAACAAATTATAATAGACGTTTTATGAAAATTCCTGGAAATCTATCGCCAGTATGCAATTTAAAATACATTTTATAAAATTTTTACTTCACAATTATTGCAATAATTATTTTGATAATTTAACCATATTGTGTTGAGCAGGGGAAAACGTACAATTTTAACAATTGAATCTACCCTCTATATACTGTACTCTGTAATTAAATAAATTTTCATCATTATTTTTCAACTAGAGAAATGAAGAAAATTAGTGCTTGTAACTAATAAATTGATTTATTAGTTGATTAATTTATTTTTTATTTATTTAATATTAATAACGGGCCCTTGCAGTGCAAAAGATATAACGTATAATATAAGAATTTTCTATTATATCAAGGAGCGCGGAAACGCTCCGAAGCCAAGTATAGAATATTATTAAACAACATATATATCAAATGTTATTGGTCCACTAACCTAAAAATCACAAAGTAGACAATCAAAATTTCCCTATTTTCCAAAATAACCATCAAACATAACATTCTAAGATGTATTCAAAACCCCACAGTCAATTATCTCCCGAAAGCCGTCAACACGGGCACATCCCTCTCGCAAAAGAGCACCCTAACCTCTAAGTGGCTGTCTCACGCATGGCGAGGCAACTGTATATGCGCGCGCAGGATTAGAGCGTGAAATTCGCGGGAAGTAGCGCGTTATAGATTTGCCTAGTCATACGGCAGCAGTAGCAGCAGCAACCCTCGTCCCTGTCTCTCACCTCTATACTATAATGCTATAATACACCCCGACGTCGTCGTCGTGTCTCCCCTGTCGTCGAGGTTAGAGCGAGCGGGCGCTGCGATTGGTCGTTCGAAGCCATCGCTATCTGGGACATTCTGGCCGACTCAATTTCTCGTTTCATTCTCCGGAGCAGCAGCAGCTCTCTCTCTCTCTCCCCTCGCTCGCTCGCGCGGTGCGCTATCTCGTTCGCCCGCCTGAGTTCCCCCGACGGCTGCGCGCGTATAATACGCCAGCCAGGCAGTTATAATAATGCGAGAGGGAGAGAGAGAGAGAGAGTACGCGAGGGGTTGGCTCGGGCGAGCAAACGGCCGCCTGGTATTGGTTGATATTTTCAACAGTTATGTAATTTCCTGGCTATTGTGAGAGCCGCGCGCCGCCGCCGACTATCATCCGCGCAGACGTGCCTCGGGATCCAACAGTTCTCCTACTCCTCGCGTACACGTACGCGTCTGTATATAGGTATATATAGGGAGTATTACGTGTATATGTGACGACGGGAGCTGTAGAGAGGGAGAGAAAGGCGCGCAAGCGCGAGCGCCAACCCTCTTTCCGAAACTTTCCAGGACAAGGCGAAATGTCACGCATATTGCCGAGAGAGAGGGAGACAGCGAGCCTCCCGGGTAATATAACCCTCGAGCGTGCTTGCCAAATTTCGAGTCATCGCCGTCGTCGTGCGCGCACAGGAGAACGACAACTTGTTCCCTATCAGATTCTCATTCCGGCCTTTTTTGGGGGGGATGGTTTATTGAATCTATTAGAAAAGTGGTCGGCGTTGAAGCGTTATAAGAGGGAGAAAATCGATAGCCGTCCTGCGTATATGAGGATATGGGGGTGCTGAAAAATCCACAATACTGATCCGATATTGGATAAAAATAGGTTTACAGATGATTAAAGTTATTAATAACTAAAATTCATGTACAAAATTTGGTTCGTATCAATATAGGGTAAAAGTAGGTTTCTTGACTTGCAATAAAAATTAGCTATTAAAATAGGTAAAAAAACTTGATTAAATAATATAAGAAGAGTGAAGAGGAAAGGAGTAATGTGTAACTGATACATGCGGTCGGGCCGCTACCGTGCTTCTTGACAGTAATGTTCTTTTATTGAATCACCTGAGCTACTTCCACCCATCAATTATAATAAATCAAGACCTAATTAATCACTCCCCTCTTCAGTCTTTCTCATTCATTTTCTTATATGAAAATAAACCCCACCGATTAAACCAACCATAACCCCTTCATCGCTCCATTAATATACCACACACCGCATCCCGCCGTCACCTCGAATTAGCCATCCCACTCGTTTTTTCCACCATCCAATCCAGACCCAACCTAAAACACTTAATTACGCGAGTATAAAAATCCCGTCCGCGTCCTAATTCCAGCGATCGTGAAACCCCCTCTGCGTGCCCGTAAAACGCGCGCGCAGGAAATTACCGCGGCGAAGCGTTTCTTGATATCGGCGCCTTATCGCTCGGACGTGTATATGTATATATATACAGTCATCAGCGGCGATGTGGGGCCCTCGAAAAACGATTCGCCCCCCGATGTTGTTATACTGTTTATGAGAGAGAGAGAGAGGGAGATGGTGTGTAAGGTGCGGGTTTATCGATTGCTTGGGGTGCGGAGCGAAGTGGAAGAATTTCGTCGATGATTATGGAGGTTTATTGGATACGCTGTAAGGAGCGAGAGATTTCTTTTTATTGACGAGATGGAATTTAATATAACTGGGCTGGAAGGTTCTTGGAAAGCTTAACTATGTAAGTTTCGCGAATTTCAGTTTGAAACTTATATATATAAATCGAGTTGCTAATTATATTTTGTATTATCAACATCGGTTAAAGCGAAACTTTATGAGTCGTTTTGAAGCTGTTAATATTAAACGTAAAATTTTAATTCTGCCGTATCCTGCCTTGCGAAAGGATATTAATGGTATATGTGTGAAATGCTGACCAAACATCTTAAATGTCTATATTAAACAAAGATTATTTTATACGGCTTTAAATCCAGAAATATATACGATAAATGTAACGTTTATTTATATAAATAATCCCACGAAACATTAAAGATATACGATATGGGAAGGAAAGTGAAATTATATCTATAAAGGAAGCGCGTTGATTCAAAAGCTGAATTACGACTCCACTGCGCGTTCTTTAACAATAAATTATTGAAAGCAAGAACAATACAAATTTTGCTTCAATTACCTTTTAATAAACTATCCACTTTGCATACATATACAAACAATATACTCCAACTTCCAGCCATTTCTCCCAACCAACAGCTAAATTTTCCAGCTATCAGAAAAAAAGAAAAATCCTTACTAAAAACCTCCTGCTATTATCTTACCTCCACCATACTCACTGCATTACAAAACAAGCAAAAAAAAAAAACTCTTTGCCTGTCACACGCGCCGGTCGAAAAAGTTACACGTAGCGCGGCTCACGTACACGTCGGTTAGGGGGACTTTCAATACTTTTATTCAAACAAATATTCGCGCCGTCGAAAAGCCGCGCAGGCTGAAAAACATATTTATCCGCGCGCGCTCGTTTTACACGATATCCGCGGCTGCAAACTTTTTTCACACATACACACACGTGTCGCGAATATAGCCTCGCGCGCGGCGATAAAAATATATACACACATGAGTGTATTTTATTTCCCTCCCTTCGATATACACACATACACACGCGTAGTGAAAATTCCGCGTGAATATGCATGTCAATATCGTATACGTAGGTATATACGTACGAGGGAGAACGGCGTTTAATTAACAATGTCGCCCGCGGTTCGGGCACAATAACAAGTTGTCAGCGCGTCGAGAGAGCGAGTATGACGCAGTTAGCCTGCGCGCACATATATGAGGGGTAGCAGCAGCGCGCAGAAGACAATGCGCCGAAAGAAAAAGATGAATTGCAGCGCGAGAGCGAGAGAAAGAGAGAGGGAGAGCCGATAATGAAGTGTACACGTATACGTTATTGCATTGTGCGAGGGAGGACAATGGGGATCTATATTTTATCTGGCAAATTATATTTTATTAATAAACACGCGAGAGTTGCCGGTAGACGTGCGGAGGAATATTGGAATCTTCGGAAAACCCTGATGCTTTATTATATTTATATTTATTATGGATAGTAGGTGTCTACTTTATGTTTTTTTTGTTATTATGTGCAAAATTTATAGCTCGGCAATGAAGTGTACGTTCTAGTTGACTCTGCATGTGGTATAGCACAAAAGACGCATATGTTGCTTTAGTATTATAAACGGCTGCAGTTATATTTATTATATATAGAGGTAGGCATTCGATATACAATGTAAGAGAACAATTCTCTCTGCTGGTATTAAGTCAGTATAGAAAAGAATTTATTCAACTACTGGCGAAGTGTATATTAATTTTACTACTCTGATTATTAAATGCAGCACCTAATCGTAATATTATTACGTGCACACAATGAAAATTTATTCAGAATGTCGAGCGAAGTAGTTGTTAATCCCATTAAAGTGCATTGTTGGTGAACTTTGGTACCAGGTAGCAATAATGAAATTTCAATTAATATAAGGTTTGACTGGGGGGCTTTAGAGGTTTATTCGAAATACATTGAATCAGAGAATAACGTAACAATTTACTGCATAATTAACATTTTTAAGTTTTGAGGAAAATCCTTCAATCCTGTATAAAAGTATCTGGGAATAAGGGACGCTATCAAGTTCAAAAAATGAACATCCCACGGCAGTATAAACATTCTTAGAAAAACATAATTCGCAATTAAAATGATTTCAGCAGAAAAAAATTTCCTCCCTGCCCTATTCTATCAACACCAACAACAGCACCTCCTCTCCATTCCAACAACCAATACAACAATCGCCACTCAACGCATATACGAACGGCGCAGCTGAAATTATTCCAAGCAGTAAACAACCCTATAAACCTAGCACCTCATCCTGCTCGAGCAGAATCCGCGACGCCGCGCCGTGGGCAGGGCAAGCAGTGGGGCAATATGGCGAGTCGCTTAATATTGACTGGGGACGGTTACGCGTGCGCGCCGATTGGAGGGGACACCCCCGCTCTCTCTCCCTACTCTGACCTCTCTCTCTCTCCGACGACGACGACCTCGGCCCTTTTCCGTTCGCGAGCTCGCGAGGTTCGAGTTTTTTTAGCGGCTGCCGCTGGGGGTAAGCTTAGAGTTTAATTGTGTGTAATAGTAGTAGGGAATGGCGGGGGCGGATGTTTGGAGTGGGAGATTTGGTTCGTATAGGGTATGATTGGGTAAGGTGATCAATTGCAAGTTGTCATTAATGTAATAATAATTGGAATAGTGTAAGATGAATTTTATAGAGAGTTTGCAATTATTAATTTTATACATAATGTGATTGGTTAGTCAAAATTAAGAGTGGCATATGATTGGCTGACCAATCGGAAACCATCATAGTTAATATACGTGATGAGGTTGTATTATACTGTAATACGATTAACATTTAGTTTTCGAATAGGCATGAAAAAACAAGATATAGCGGTTTAGTATGTTAAAAATTCACTGATTCTAAAATTATTATAAAAATGTGATTTGTAATTTTAAAACTATACTAGATAAATCAAATAATGAAAGTATCATAATGGAAAAAAATCCAACGTAAGAACGTAAGAAGTTCATAAATATACATCACAATGCGCAATCTACTTTCCAACCGTAAAGTAATTAAGCGATATAACTTGACCTTAACCCTCCGAAAAAAGAACATTTTTTTTTTTAAACACCGCCACAAAGTATCAAAGCACTTTCCACCCGTCATATCAGATTTCCCAAGCGCGCACACTCCTTAATAAACTGACCGCAAGCACCTTACACACAAGCGACGGCGGCCCGCCGATAAACCACTTTAACGTCCGCGTATAAAAAAGCCGGGCAACAATAACCCGTCGCCGGGCCTCACTCAACTGTGCATAAACAAACCCCATTACACGCGCGCGACACGCCCAGCGTAAACCTCTCGAATTTACAACTTTCCTGTCTCTCTCTCTCAGATCGCTCACGCGCGCAATTAGAGAAATTCCGCGTCCAACTCCCACTTGATTTACATAATCGCGAACGCTGCTGCTGATGCTATCGTCGGCCTGAGAATTGATTGCGATCGCGTAATGAGGAGAACGAGAGATGAGATTTGAAAAGGTTGGCGCCGATTAATATAAGAATCATCATCATTTTTTCTTCTCTGCTTTTTAGGTGTAAAGGAACTTATCCTCTCGAACGACGCTTTATTTAATTGGCAGCTTATTATATTCTTTGTATTCGATTTAGCGATTATTAAATTATCCCCAACGGTCGAGTTCCAATTTGCTCGACGCAACGGAAAGTAAAAAAAATCATCGGACACTCGGTAACACAATAATAATCCTTATTAAGAAAGCAGCGTTTATAACACAGAAAAGGCGAAATCCACGAGCCCTCGTATTATATAATTGCACTGACAAAAATATCCCAATACAAATTCTTTAATTAACCGCAGCGACCATCGCTCGCATTTTAATAGAACCCCGTGCACGAGATATCCTCAAAAGCGAGGCGGAACGAGAGAAAGAGAAGCGAATAAGCGACCAGTTTCGGAATCGGTGGCGAAATTCCGTGCTTATCTCGCTTGATGAAGTCGAAATTAGTAGCCGCTACCGTAAGACGAGGACGACGCTGCTGCTGCTGTTGCACGAAGGAGCAGAACCGCAAAGTGTCGGATTCCCGGCCGTTGTTTAAGTAAATTGGCCCCGCGCGGCTAACCGGTTTCCATTCCTCTCTCTCTCTCTCCCTGCGCGCGCTGTCTTACTTCACGCGAGTGTCTGTGTATAGAGAGAAACGTCGCGGAGAATCCCTGAAAATTTCGCCGCGGAATGCAAGCGCGCGCGCAATATAGCGTCAATTACGGTAATTAGGTGCACAGGAGCACGCGGGGGAAAAGAACGCCGAGGGATGTTTAGATTGTTTGACACGTCGTTATTGTGAAAAAGGCGCAAATTGTACCGAGGGAGGTGGGGGGCAAAAAGTGGGGGAGGAATGCGATGGGGAGAAGAGAGAGAGAGAGAGGATTAATCCTTTTTAGGTGAATCGCTGTCCGGTGGGATTCTTCGGTGTGTGTAGATGTATACGTGTGGGTTTTAAGCTGGATACCGAGAAAAGGGATAATTTATGTCGATACGGCCGTGGGGTAATATTAAGTGTCGTTGTTGAAGAACGGTTCGATTAGTCACATAACTTCAAATTATAGGGTAGTTCTTAGCTAATATTACTGTACAATTAAACGTTGTCTATATAAAGGCTGTATTAAGCGTTTATCGCACAAGATTATCCACAATGCTTGGAGTAAAACATACAGTAATGAATTGAACACGAGGGAGTTAAATTTCAAGATTACTTGTATAATATACAAAGGTCAATAGATCTTCTATTTTCACAACCTCAAATTCAGTTACATCAGTATTCGCATGCCGATTACAAAATTATGCAGGTTTCAAATTTTTTCTCAAACGTAGCGCGAAATTCCGTTTTTTTATTATAATTTCTTATTGACAATATTCATTAATTACCAGACCGTAAAAACACGATATCAGCATATATCGATTCCAACATACCCGAAACTTTCGGTGAATAAAAAATCAGTATACTTATATTTACGTTATAAACCTCAAGAATTTCACTGAACCGTCTCAATGCCCCCACCGATAATCATTGACGAATCCCCGCGACTTTTCGACTGCACACCCTCCCAATAACCATTACTCACGACCAGCGAGATACAATCATCCCGCACAGCCTTATAAAAGTATATCCGCATCATCTCTTCGGTTATATATACACGCATATATCTAATTACCCCGCGGTTCATATAACACTACGTCAGAGCACTATACTCTCCTCTCGCGTTTTTACGCGACCCGCGTGATCTTTGCTGTAAGGAATGCGCCATATGGTCGCGTCGCAATTACGGGGATACGCCGGGCCGCTCGCGGAGAGACGCTTAATTAACGCGGCGAACTAATTAGGCCGAGAGCACACCTGCGGCGATGTGTGTGCATAGTGTCGCGACAATCGAAAGTCGCTGCTGCTGTTGCTAGTGAGCATGTGTGTCTGAGGCGCAGGACAAAAAAAAAGCGTCAGGGGAGAAGAGTAGTGGATGTCGTGTATGTGTAGAGGAGGAGGAGGAGGATAGATGTCGAGAGGGGTGAAGATATGTGGGCTTGGTTGTATAAGGGTTGGAAGGGATTGGTACGATATGTAGAAAGGTTGGGGAGGACGCGTCAGTTAGCGTTTTGTAATTTGAGGTATTCTCTAGTGTTTAAGGGTATGGGGATCGTAGTTGGATGGAGTTTTAGAGTAACATGGTCTTAGTAAATCGTATAGAAAGTACGGCAAATTAGTGATGAATTTGGCCTGATGATATGGGATGAATTCTACCACATATATATCGTCTGTTAACATCCTTGGTATAGTAATTGCGTGGAACTTATAAATCCTGGTTGGGTGCTATACAATAGGTACGTGGATCAAACTTCATTCTGCTTTATTGCTACGATTTCATCTCTTCACAAATTGTTACATCCAACTAGAGTATGCATAAGTTCCTATTATAATGATCATTTTCTTGTTACCTTTGGTAAGCAATTACTTTGATAATACTGCCATAAAATGGCTAGAAGTTGTAGTAAAATTCTCTCGAAGACCAATCTTTTTATTACCAACATATCATTACCAGACAATTCAATTCAAAACTCTCTCAAAATTCTCTCAAAACAAAACTAACTAGGAGAGACTAAGAACTCCTGATTACGGATTCGGCTCACGCTTTCCGATATGTTTTTGGATGTAGAAACGCTCAAAAAGCTGAAGTTCTGTACCTTATTAGCTTTATTTTGAAAAAAACCCTTGAAAAAAGCCACTTCTTAAAACGGTAACCATTTATCTCTGGGGAGCCTTAAATACAATTTCAAAAGTAGAAAATAAAACTAGAGAAAACGAGCTTTTATTTGCTTTATTAAGAATTAAAAAATGTTGGTTCCTTCCAAAGTTATAAAAGTTTAAAATATAATGGAAATATATTTAATATACTTATTGCTGTATTGCACGACGCATTGACTGAAATAAAAATACTGATTTGAACAGTAAATCAACCGCAAGTCTGAAATGTTTGTAGATATAACTTTTATGTTTAAACTTTAATTTTTGACATAATTGAGCGAGTTTATTTTGTAATTGCTGAGAGAGTAGTGATTTCTATGAATTTATAGTTGATGAGGTTAAATGCAAAGGATTTTTGGAGAGTTTAAAATTCAGTGTTTATCCGATAGAAATTTTTTTATGTTTATAATTATACTCTCATTACTGTAATTTGAAGTATGCAAAAAAAAGGTTTGATATTGGAGAGTGTGCAGTAAATTCATACATTTTAAAACGAGACCGCTGTAAATGAAACTTAGGAATCGATTGAACTTCATTAGTTGCCGCTAAGCTTTTCCGAGTTGACACTTTATTTGAGTTTATTTGATTTTTTTTTATTTATTTGAGTTGACACTATTCATCGATAGCGATGCAAGAGTTTTATAAATTTTTTTTCAACTTTCAATATATTAAGTATAAGAATGTTGTCGATAATTAATTAGTAGGTCCCATAAAATGCTACTCACGTATTGCTAACGTCGGTCTATACGTGGTGTCCTGATTTTTCTATTTTTTTCAATCTTTATATTATATATAGAAAATAATTTCCTCGACTTCATTTGAATATAAGTGCAATTACATACAAATGAAGAAAGGCGAATGAAAACAGTTAAATAAAAGCAGTTATTTAACTCTCACAAAAAGGCGCCTTTATTCACTCGGGCCGGCTTATTTAGGTACGTGAGGTCACAGGGAAGAAGTGCGCCGCCTGGCGGCGACGCGCGAACTAGACTTTGGCCGACGGTATAGATGACGGGAAAAATCAAATTTCAAATTTAGCTTTTATTTATACTTGTGCCAAAATTTTATAGTTTTTATATTAAACCTTGTGTATTTGTACATTAAATTACGTTCAGTTATATTATTCTTAAAATTCAGTAAATTCGTAACTTAACTTTCTTAAATTTAAGGCCATTTTTAACAGTAAATTATATAATAAGGTCCACGCAAAAAAGGGAGTTACGATAGATTACGATAGAAGGGATAAGCAAGCGTTTATCTGTGTATGAGTGTAACTCCATTTTTTCGTAGACTCGCGTTTCCCGTGTATTTGGTTTCAAGATCTTCTCTAATGATTGATTTGCTTACTGTAATACTGTGGCTCCAATATGACCATGAATTTTAAAACAAGCCAATAATATTTTTCATATTGACTGACAAGAGAGAAATTTTCAAGAATTTACAAAACCGAGACAATGATTACAGAAATATTGTATTGTCTTGCTCTTGTGCAGTGCTAATAATTCGCCACAACCGATCTACACTCCTTGGAACCGGGAAAAACGTACGACGCTCGGACAATTAAGCTCCTGGCCGACTCGCGCTTGATCCAGATTCGCCTATACACTTTCGGCCTCTTCTCTCTCCTCTCCCTCAAGAAAAAGGGTCGTCTCCTCTTCTCGCGCGCGTGTCCTATACCGATGACAATCTTCTCACTGTGGCCGCTGCTAGGTGTGGTCCTCGTCGCGCGCTCGCTCTCTCTCTCGCGATGTCCCGGATTTCCAGGAACGCGCGCCATTAGACTGCTCTCTCTCCTTCCTCCCGGCGTTATAAATTGTACATCGTTTAATTAGGCTCCCTCCATATTATTTACCATTTTAAGGGAGCTGAGAAACCGCGGCGTCAATTAGCCCGGGCGTCGGCGCGCCACAGGGCCGCTTTATTAATTATTTTTCGAGTTACGATCGAGCTACCGGATTTCGGCCCCGCACCGCGATATGGTTATGGTTATGGCGGATGGTTAATTTATACGCGGAATATAAGAGAGGCTGGCGGTGTAATTACGTGTTGGAGATACAGTGTTTGCGACGAGGCGGGGGTTTGTTTATTGGGATATGGGAGCGGTGCGTGTGGAACAAGTGTATGTGTGAGACCGTTTTGTCGGGGATTTGTGGCCCTGCGGCCCGGTGAGAGTGCGTTTTCATTTGTCGCTGGATGGTATAAACACCAAGCGTTGGATATATATATTGTGGCTTGATTGTAAAGGTAAGAATTGCGCGGAAATAAAACGGATGAAAAAAAGTATAGAAGACCGGTTTTGGATTTAGAAAATCGCTTGAAGAAAGTTTATAAGTATAACAAATTACTCACACATGATATCTTCATTGAACTATACAAATCCTACAAAAAAAGCTCAATTCCCCAGCTCAAACTCAACTCCATATCCCTGCGCTACCATCAAAAGACAATTCAGCGTTAACACAGCGCCATCCACACTCGACGTTTAATTACACCTTTCTCCTCCCTTAAAAACCCAACTCGTGAAATACCTACACATACACTAAGAGAAAGAGCCACGCCAGGCCGAAAAATACGAAACCGCCCTGGCCCCGCTCGGCACCCGGATATAAATCCTTATAGATTGAGAGAAAAAAACGCGTCGCGGCAGTCGCGCGCGCTATCGGCCGCTCGGATCTTCGCTAGGCGCACATATATATTCAGCGCCCGCTCGCGAACGCGCAGGGCCGAAAACAAAAGGCGCGCCGAGGTCGTCGTCGTTTTTTCCTTTTCACGAGTGTATATATATGGGGTGGGGTGAGAGATGTCTGCGGCGGCGAAGTTTAACCGCGTGGAGAGAGGTTTCTCTTTCTTTTTAATTTTGTTATAGTGAAAAAATGTGTATAGTTTCGTGTAGACACTGTTTTTACGTGAGTTTAGGTGTTTAGCGGCAGGATTAGGTGTGTCTGATGGTCTTCGGGGTTTCGAAATTAATTATAGGAGCAGCGGATACGTGAGTGGGATTTTAAATTTTATCGCTGGAAATTCGGTGCAACAATTTTTAATCATGTTTTAATCGCTAAACTTTTTTCAAATCTCAAAATAATATTATATGGTGTAATTTAGTAAAAAAAGAAAAAGAACATAGAAACTGCAACTACGTTGTTACGAGTACATCGTATATATAAGAGACACCAATCGACTCCAAAATACCTGGAAACTAACGGGTTGAGATTAAAAGTTTCTCCTCCACAATATAATACGATCATTTTATAGCAGTTTTTATTCATTTTCAAAGAAGCTAATTGAAGCCTCCACCAGCATTGTTAAGTTTTTACACAAGTGCTAAAATATCAATAAAAGCACATACTTACAGCTCTGAGCTGAAGCAGGCCATTCGTTTAAAATTTATTCGAGTTTAAAAATTCACTGATAATATATAAGTCGCAAATCCGAATTCAAAAGGCACTTTTTCGCCTCTCAGAAAATACACGTATAAACATCATGTCGAGCGATCCGCCAACAAAACCCTAATTAGCCAACATATCCAACATCCTGGGCAGCTTCTCTTCTCTGCAAGAGCCACCACGAGCGCACTCACCGCGGGTACACCCGTGACGGAATGACTAACTACTGAAGCGCATATCGTGGATCGCGCGATAATTCGCTCACGCACTTCTGTCCCCTGCGCTCTCGCGCATTTAACTCGTAATTCGATCGTAATTGGCCGCCAGATTGTGTCTCCCTCCCTCCTCCTCTCTCCACAGGTAGAAACAAAAGTATATAATAAGAAAACGCGCGATTAATCCCTAATTAGGCGCGACGCTTCCGACTTTTCGATAAATCCTTGTATATACATATGTGTGTGTGTGTGTGTGTGAATGGTATAACCCCGCGGGCGGTGCGGCATCGGGCCATTGAAGTCGTCGAAAAGATGATATTTATATTCCGGCAAGGTGGCTTCTGGGAATTCACATACGGCGGTTTATATGCCGCCGCCGCGCGCGGATTAATCATCATACGCGTCGGCCCCCGTATATAACGATGTCGCAATTAAAGAATAAACACGCGGGAGATAGTCGTAAAAGCGCCCCGCGAGTGACTGCCTTATTTGTAACTAGCGATATTTATTTGGAAGAGAGGAGGAGAGGTTAGGTTTCATGAATATGGATGAGTGAGAGCCACACGTGCGTGGACGCGTATTACGGGAAGCGAGAGGGAATCGATATTTATTTAAAATCGATTGATTTTTTTGGGATCATATAAAATATAAATTTGGAAGAGGGTTTCGGGGTTGGGAATCGCGGACAAGTTAATAAGGAGTTTGGATTATATTTTGAATAAACGGTGGTCGGAAATTAGGGAGATACGGTTAAGGGGTATGTGATTGGTCGTAATTTGAATCGGGTTGAAGAAACATAACCTCAAAAATAATAAAAAAAGCTTCTTGCAGTTAGTATTATACATCATCGAGTTATGATTCTCTAAAGGTAGAAATGTTATAACCTGTTTGTGAAAAAACTAGTTTAAAATTGACACATAACCTTAAAAAACATGGAAAAGCTAAACCTAACCAAGTTAATACTTACAAGTCGAAACTCAATAACATTACCTGCGATTGGTAAGCCTTGCGGAAGCGCGAAATTCGAATGTACTTAATTAATAAAAATATAATGAGTGTTAAGACTTTCAAGACTACCAAAAATACTCTGCAATTATATAAATATAAAAATTCAACGACAAAATAAGAAGGAACCTGTCGAAAAACTTTATACATCACAGGAGCCGAATCGACGGTATAACCAAGCCGATCGGTTAAACCTCAAGTACGTACATTTCCTTACGAGGTCCCGGTCAGAACTTTATCCTCGTTTCTGCTATACAAAACGGAAATTACGTCATTAGCCGTTACAAGTGTATCGCAGCTCCTTCGGGCCTTATATACAAGTATACATAATTATACACACGTCCGAGTTAATTGAAAAATCCTGTCGATACCACAACGATCTGTTAAATTACGCCTGCACCGCGCGCTATCAGCTTTATTAATAATTTCGCGACTTTACTCTTTGCTGCCTACACACACGCGCAAAACTGGTTCGCGCTAATTACCCTATACACCGCGCGCAAATGTTTTCATCGGAGAGGCACAAAAAAGAACGCCGCGATTTATCTCGCCGCGACAATCGCCAATTTGCGGAGGAATATTTCTATTCGTCGGTCCTTTATAATAATCGCTCGCGTATTCCCCTTTTGCTCTCTGCAGCCGGGCTTTCTATTAAAATTCAGTAGCCCGCCCGTATATTTTCGCTCTCCTCGTCATTCCCTTTTTCGGCTCCCTCCTCCCTGCTCCCCCGCGCGTGAGCTTATCGCGGCCACGGATCTTCACTGCTCTCCGCGCTCTGCTCCGAATTATTCCGACTTCCAGAAATCTCGGACGCTCGGAATCTGTTAATTGTCGCTTCGGCGGCATTCCGTGAAGGTTTCGAGACGCGCATTCTTCGGAAGGATACATGCCGGCTATAGTTTATTGTATTACGGTTTGGTACAGTAGGGGAGTTTGGTGAAATTGATAGGAGTGGGGCTGGGGGTTGGGAAATTGCGGGATTGAGGTAGAGAGGCTGATTTGGGTGTGTTGTATTATTTGGTTCGTAGATGGATCTTTTTTTTATAATATGGGTTAGGTAATGGGTTGTCATTGGGTAAGCAACCTTCGTGTTTCATTTGTAGCCCTTTCACCGACGGTAGGCTTGCTTGTTTCATTTTATTTTTATTTATTTTTGTTATGTAATGTTAAAAGTTTGACATGAAATTCTTATCATTCTTCGTGTACAAAAATAAGTACCTAGCTAGTTCTGAAACACATATTTATATATATATTTCGGTAGTCATTGTATACCCAAACAGGATTAAACATCTACGAGTGACTTACCTAATATATATACAAAACTACAAAACGATAGATTCAACATCGCATCGGCCTCTAAACATCAAACTTCCTCGAACGCTCATGCCGCACCAACATCCCCATCACCTTAAACTTTTTCAATCCCGCGCCATATAATTCGCGCAGCCCTTTCTCATTACCACAAACAATAACCCATAAACTCGCTCTCGCAATTAATTACTCGCACACGCTACCACCAGCTACAAACATCCGAAAAAAGCGCGTTAATTACCGGCGAGGATCAAATATCCTTCTCTCGGCGGTCCTCTCTCTCCCTCCTCGTAAAAGGACCTGCGCGCTGAAAAGGAATAAAAAAGCGACGCGCGCGATTTGAAAAGTTTGGCTCGCCCGTCACGTTGCGCTACTGCTGTCGGCGAGGTTGAAAAAGAGGAAGGCCCCTCGGATCCTGGGGCAATTAGTCGATATTTGAATGCGCAAAAAGTCGGCCTCTCGTTATATCGCGCGCGCGCATCTCGAGAGAGAGAGAGCAGAAAAACGACGCGCGGCACCTTGTTAGCGCGAGCGACGAGAAAGAGAGAGAGAGAGAGGAGGATGCGGAGGAGCGAGGGCTGTACAATAACACGGACGTTAACCCAAGGAGAGCGAAAGAGAGAGGCTCGACAAATGCATTGAACGAAGATTGAGAAATTACGCGGGGGGGAGGAGCGAGTGAGCCACCCTGAGGATGGACGGTTTTCCAGATGGCTGAGAGAGGTGGTTTTTGTATAGATGTGGTATATGTGGTTCATAAGTGTCTGCGGGTTGTCGATGCGGTATGTAGTAAAAATGACGTTGATGCGGCCCGATGGCTATACCTACTGTCGTCGGCTGATATAATATGAAGAAAATCGTTTGTCGAACGTTGTGTGAGCAGTTTGGAGGATGAGGAGATTCCTTTTCGAATCGAAATCGAATTCTAGAACGGATATAGGAATAACACATTTTATCTGGATAAGGTATCTCCCGGTTACTTTGTAACTTTGCGATTTACGCTCATGATTCTTTTGTTCAATAACTTTCGACCACTAACGACAACCAAACCCATAACAAAAAACTTATACGATATTTATAAAAATCAGCAACTACACCTCTTGCAAACCCTCGATACTTTTATCCTCAACCATCCCCCATTCGCTTATATATATATCAATTACCATAAACTCCTTCACTTTATCACACAGATACTTCCTCCCGTCATAACCGCGAATGAAGACGTCTGCAATTAAAATATCCCGCGCGTTAACGAACCAATCTATTAAGATTATATATATATATATACATCGGCGTAATATATCCCAAACGCGCACGGTAGCCGGGATCCCGCCCCATACCAATTAACGAAATCTCATTTACGTGCACATCGTTTTTCTACGAATGCGCGCAATTTCGGAATGACACGGGCCGAGGCTAATTGAAAATCCCCGAGCTTGCGCGCGGGATCGTCATTAAAGCCTCGCTATCTCGCGAAAATCATCATCCTCGTATTATAATTCCTTAACCCGAACGACGAGAGGGAAGAGAGAGAGAGAGAAATACAGTGGCTAGCTTCCAATTAGAGCCTCGGCCGCTCTTAAGTAATCCCTCGCGAGCTCAGGCGCGCGTCTCTTGTATAAATTAGTCCCGGCCGGCACATAATGGCGTGTCGATGCGCTACCGTCGCTCTCTCTCTCTCTCTTTTTCGCTTTTTCTCAGGTAGTATCTCTTCCCTCTCTCTTTCGCGGGACCCGCGCGCCGCTTAATTTACGACCAATTAATTTGGATAAACTGAATGGCGGCGGCGGCGGCTCCCCATTTTCGATGCACGCGCGTTAACTGTTCACTCGCCTTCTTCTTCTTCTTCTCCTTCTTTCTCTCCCTTCGAGGCTCCCGTATATCCTTTCTCTCTTTTCTGCAGAGGCGGAACGCGCGTATGAGTGACGATTCAGTCGCGTGCATTATTAAGTGCGGTTTATTAAGTCGCGTATATATATATGCGTGGTTGTCAGTTGTGTGCATATAAGTGCAGTATACACACGAGGCCCAATTAGCCTAATTCCTCGCGAGTTTATGAGCTTTAATAAAACATTTTATACCGGCCGTTTTACGCGCATTGTCGCGCGTGCGCGTCGAGACGGTATATACGGATATGGTATTACGTAATGGCGCTCGTTTTTTCGCGGGTGATGTCGCGCGCTCTGAAGATTCGGCCGAGCGATAAACTGTGTATATGTGTGTAAGAGGCCTCGGACATGTATACACGAGAGAACTGACTTTTGACCCAGAAATCTCGTAATTGGAATGCTTCCTTCTTCTTTTTTTTTTTTGAGAGGTTTCTTTTTATGTGCAGCTTCCTCGTCAAAATTTGATTGCTCGTGAAATTCTTTTTTGATTGGCGCTGATGTATATAGTTTTAAAATAGAGTTTACTTGACCTCAAAATGGTTATTTGTTTGTTCTCTTTTATTAGAGCATTTTCATAAATATTAAAAGTTTTCAAGGAATCCTTCGAACAACATAGAAATTAATATAATATGGAAAAAAGTTTTGTTACGTTATCACATGAATTAGTTGCGTCTAATGACACCTGTGAATAAATCGGCTGTCAATCGTAGTCCTATAGATGCAAGCTTGTGGCCTGCATTCCCGTCGGAGGTAGCTCCGACGTAACACGATAAAAAAAAATAGAGAAAATCAGTCAAGTAACCCCAAACATAATTATAGCAAGTAGCGCCGTTGCCTTTTAGTTTTGCATATCGCGATATTCGGAGACTCATATAGCCGCCGGAATGCTCCTCTGACCAAAACGAAACATCATCACGCAGGCTTGTTGTCATCTAATGTTAATCCGCTTTCGGTAACTGGAGTCGGCGAAACTCGAATAATCAATAGTTGTGAAACGGTCAGTGAGTCCAGTCGTTTCGTCTTTGAAAGAGTTTCAATAATTCGTGCTCACATATTGTCTCCTGTTGTGTTCGTTATTCTCGGTTCACAGTTACAAAATACGAGAGTGGATTGAAGAGAAGTTCTTGTGAAATCTATAGACAATAAAAAAACTAGCTCCATTATATGGTTTTTGTTACCACTTCGATTTCAAATATTAAAAGGTCAACTTTACACAGTTGATAATCGTAGAAGAAGTTAAAAACAAAGAACATTAGTGAGTGGAAGGGTGTGTGATATGTTTGTTAGTTAAACTATTATCAGTATTTAAAGTTGGTGCAAAAATGCCTAATCAAATTATCGTTGGCAGAGTAGATAGAATGGCAAGTGGCTATTATTCATACATATGGACTATCAATGATTTTTATCTTTACAAGCAAATTGAACATATTAAGTCACCTGAATTTAGCACAGGACTTAATAATCACAATATATGGGTTATGAGTTTGCAGAGGTCCAGTGCTTCGATTCATGCAGATATAAGACTTAAAAACAGTGATAAAAATATGCTAGCGGAGGTAGAGTGTGAATTATCTATCTTAAATAGAGAAAATCAGAAAATGTATCGACAAAAGACCAACTACTCTAGTGTAATAAAAGGATGTCGCTACACCTTTTTCAAATTTGTTAATAGAGAAGAAATGAAGAAATTCTTTGACTCGCTTAATAATGAGCGACTAGTAGTGATATTATGCGAAATTAATGAAAATCTTCTAAGGAAAGTAAACAACCAACCCAGACGCGATAACTTGAGTGCTGATTTCAACCATCTTTTCGAAAATCCCGTGTACGCTGATGCGGAAATTATTGTTGGTGAGAAAACGTTCCATGTTCACAAAGCAATACTTGTGTCGCGCAGTTCGTGGTTTCGAGATGCGTTCGAAGGTGATATGCAAGATCAACAAGAAAGTAAAATCACCATTTCCAATTTTGACTATAAGGTAATGCAGGAAGTATTGCGATTCATCTATACCGGTCAAGTAAAAGATATTGAAAATTTAGAGGAGGACTTAATAGATGCTGCGGTCTTCTATCAGCTTTACAAACTTAAGTTAATTTGCGGAGCATTATACGTAATAAGCTTGAAAGAACAACTTCTAAACGATAAATAAGTTTAAAATAATTTTTCAAGCATTATAGTTACCATAAAATATTCTTTCTTCTATGTATGAAATAATAAAGGCCAATTTTTTCAACTATTAAAAACTGCTTTTTTAAAGTTATTTCACATACAAAGCTTCATTACCCAAGAATACATCAATTTCAAGTAAATAAATCCACGCCTATATCACATTTAAAAGTCTTTATCTAGAAACCCGATACAACCCAACCACCTCATCATCACTGGCTCTTAAAACTTCATTTTTCTCAACTACGCAGAGCCTTTTGCATCTCCTTATCGCCCGCAACCCATCAATATTCATT
>UXGD01002715.1:0-24253 GCA_900474315.1 Torymus auratus | reverse complement strand
GACTTGATTCTCTCGAATTGAGCTGTAATTGGTCAGTACGCCAACGCAAGCGGCGCACGCGCGCCGAACGCGCGTTACAAGCGTCTATGTAGACGCAGTCTTTGGAATTCGGCCATCATCGGCACGTGCGCGCGCACGAAAAATACAGCCAGTCAGGAAACAAAAAAAGGCTAAAACTCTCCAAATTGCATATACTATATTATTATTATATATAATATGACACGAGCGATTTGGTGATCACAGGATTTCGTGCTGCTACTGGCTGCTGCCACCGACTTCACACATTTATCTATACGCGTTATTACGCACACGCGCGCTACGACAGTTTCTTATTCGATATGTAATTTGCAATTGCGTGTGTCCCTCATACCCGTGAGTGCATGATATGCGATATATAGGTAACACGTATGATCGTGCATTTATAGAAGTACAGCAGGCGATAATGGCATAGGCAGGTTAGAGTATCGTCGAGAAGGAAGTGCTGATGAAGTCGGAGCAGCTACGAGAACGAGAAAAGCGAGAGAAATCAAAAGGTGTGTGTGCTATCAACACGCGACCCCGATGAGAATACGCGCCACGAGAGAGTCGAGTTGTATGACACGGCGGCGCGTGTACGCATCGAAGCGAAAGAGAGACAGAGAAAGCTTCGGAAACGTCGTCGTGTCAGTATACCTATAAGCTATAAGTCAGCAGGCGAGCCTCCTCACACACGCATACAGCGTACAGCTGCAAACAATAGGACAGAAAGAGAGAGCGAGAGAGAGAGCGATACATAGGCGTACGTTCCTCTCCTCGCCCCGAGGAAGGCACGGCCCACGACGACGACGACGAGCAATCAGGTAAACGGGGCACGGCAGCGGATCACTCGCGTATATATAAGTATACAACGCTGGTGTTCTGGCCTGCGATAGCGCACGGCTCGTCGAGGAAGTGCTCGTCGAGAGTGTCGAGTCAAATAAGCTAATCAATATTAAAAGTGCTGGATCACAGAACTGCTTATACATTGTGTCACTCATGCATAAGCACAGTACTAGGCTCTCGGGCCACAAAAATTTCCACTGCTCGATTAAGCTAATTGACATTTGCGACCACATGAGTGTTACTGCCGATGGCTCTTTAACATCTTATGCCAAGAAAATGAAAAAGTGATATCTTAGATGCGACTTACTATTGCGACTCGACAAATTTAATCTAAGTATGTGTCATCATTTTAATACCATTATAGCAATTGTTAAGTCTTTGTTGAGTTTATTTATTTACATCTGTTTGAATCATACACAGTTCTTTTGTACATTATAATTTAATACTGGTTTTACTTTTCTTATAGTTCAGTTTTGCACATTCATTTTCTTATTATCAGAGTCGTGATAATAGGCATTGATTTAAATTAATTATTATATTTTATATTTAAATTCAATAAGTCTGTAATGATTTTTATTGAATTATTAATAATTCAATTAATTAATAACTATATTATATAAAGCAATAGTTTAATATTTACAAATATAAGAAAAATATTTGCAAAAAATGAGTTTTATAAAAAATATTTTTATAAAGTATACGAAAAATAATGTTAAAGAAATTAAAATATTTATTTAGCACGTGATACTTACATTCTGAGCCATTTTTTTTAATCTAAAAAGTTACTATTTTCTATACTATCCAAGCAGTACCTATTCTATTTGCAAACTGATTACTTACATAATATACTTGAGCAGAACAGTTTTTATTTTTATTTCTTAAAATTCTTTCAATTTGATCAAGATCATTTATTCTATAGGTATTGCTTTAAATTAGTTTTTTATTAATTGATATACATTTGATAAGATTTATTAACAGTAATAACCCTCTAATTTTTTTAATTATTTTCAAAATCCAGAGCTTTATATTGATAAAGTATAATTTTAAAATCATTACTTTGTTCTTTCCAAAAATAATCTCTTTCCATAGTAATATAATATTTATTTTATTTTTCATGTTTTCAGAAAAAATACAAAAATGCCTCTTGTTGCAACAAATTGTCCACATGTTTCCAGTCTCGGTGATTTAGCTATTGTTGAAGATGTGATTTCTGGCAATGAGAGCTTTGATAAATGTGTTGAGTGTGACAATAAAGGCCCAAACCTTTGGTTATGTTTGTACCCAGAGTGCCAATACGTAGGGTGTCCTGAGCAACACAGGGACCACAGTACAATTCACAACAAAGATTATCCAATGCATTCAGCACACATGAACCTGTCATCAAACAGAATCTGGTGTTATTCCTGTCAGAAGGAGATTCACACAACACATGTACCACCTCCTTCTATATCACCCAATCAACTTGATTTCAATAAATACTCTGGGGATGCTTCAGTCAACGTTGATGTCAAGAATGAGCATTATGATTTTCATCAGCGATTCGTAAAAAAGTAAGTATTTGAAAACTTTTTCTTTTATTTTATGTTATATAACTTCTAAATTGTTTTTTTTTTCTTTTATAAAAAACATTTTTTCATTTTACTAAGATTATATTATTTTTAAATTCAGATACATGGATGAAAGTAATACTGGTAGAATTAATCCAGAAAGGGGTGATTCTTTCTTGGATAAATCTGAAGATTCCCCTGATAGTACAGATTCAGATGAAAGCAGAGATTTTTCAGGAAAACCTAGAGGATTGGTTGGCTTACAAAATATTGGCAATACTTGCTACATGAATTCAGCTTTACAAGCATTATCAAATGTTGCACCATTAACACAATATTTTTTGGATTGTGGTCACATGGTTAACTACATCGTCGGAGACCGTAAACCTGGATTAAGTTTAAGTTATCTAAATCTTGTTAAGGAAATGTGGGATAGACGTACCAGAGGCCACGTAGTGCCACATGCTATATTAACTGGAATAAGGACAGTTCACCCAATGTTTAGAGGTACACAATTAACTTTATTAACTATACTGATTAATGATTTATCATAGCATTAAAAAATGTTATTCTTAAATATATTATTGGAATAAATTAAATTAACAGCAATCTTTGTTATCTTTATATCTATTTAGTTATTTGCAATTTGTATAATTTTATGTACATTTTATTATAGGTTACCATCAGCACGATACACAAGAGTTCCTAAGGTGTTTCATGGATCAACTCCATGAAGAGTTGAAAGAACATATAGAAGATGATCGTGAAGGCTTATTGCGATTAAAAGGCATTGGTGAACCTTCATCAGATGAAGAAGAAACCGAAGTTGATGGCACAGGTTCAAGTCAGTCAGACGCCGAATACGAAACGTGTGATTCCGGCGTAAGTGAACAAAGTTCACTCAGCGACGAAGGCGAGCGAGGCATGAAACGGAGATATTCAAGAGTAAGCCAACCCGATAAATTAAGAAATAAATTTACGAATCGTAGCGCGAAAAAAGGGCCTGTCGAAGTGAGTTATTCTCAACAGCAAAGATCATCGCAGAATTCGCCTGTCAAGCATCGTTCAAAAAAGCAGATGAAGACCCGCAGCATCATCAGCGACATATTCGACGGTAAACTACTGAGCAGCGTTCAATGTCTTACGTGCAATCGATTGTCCACGAGAATTGAGACTTTTCAAGATCTATCGCTGCCTATTCCCAGCAGAGATCACATCGACATGTTGCATCAAGGCTCGCTTACTCCCCAGAAGGCAGGTCCATGTTCGGATGTCGTTTATGTCAATAACCACCAATCGGGATGGTTTTCCTTTTCTTGGATTTTTCAGTGGGTGCGCTCATGGTTCTATGGTCCCATGGTCAGTCTGCACGATTGTCTTTCAGCCTTTTTCAGCGCGGACGAGCTCAAGGGTGACAACATGTACAGCTGCGAGAAGTGCAACAAGCTACGCAACGGCATCAAGTTCTCGAAAGTCCTCGAACTCCCAGAGGTGCTCTGCGTCCATCTCAAGCGGTTCCGGCACGAGCTCATGTTCAGCTCAAAGATCACCAGCTATGTGTCTTTTCCCCTCGAGGGCCTTGAGATGCGACCTTTTATGCACAAAGACTGCGTTTCCAAGGTCACCAAATACGATCTCATATCGGTAATCTGTCATCATGGTACCGCAGGCGGTGGGCATTACGTTTGCTACGCTCTCAATCCCGTCACAAATCAATGGTTCGAGTTCGACGACCAGTGCGTTACGCCGGTGTCGCCTGAGACGGTGAAGGACTGCGGGGCTTACGTACTGTTCTATCGCAAATGGTCACAGGAAATGATGCAATTACGCGAAAAAACGGTCGAATTGCTGGACATTTCGTCTAAGGAGCCGTCGGATTTGAATTTCTATGTATCAAGGCAATGGATTAACCGATTCAACACGTTTGCGGAGCCAGGACCAATAGACAATTCTGATTTCCTATGCCCACACGGAGGTGTAAATCCTGTAAGAGCTGAATTTGTAGAGAATATTTGTACACCCATACCGCAAGCTGTTTGGGATTTTTTGTTTCGACAGTAAGTTTTTAATTTTTAGTTTAATATTATTTTGTAAATTACCGCAATTAATAATTAATATTTACAGATTTGGTGGTGGACCAGCTTGTACACATTTATATGAGTGTCATACTTGTGAAGAAAAGCACGTGGCGATGGTAAAACGTCGTCTCTACGAATTCGAAATTTTCAATCAACTAAATCGACCCGATAATCCAACAGCACTTTACGCTTTATCAATGTCTTGGTTTAGACAATGGCAGAGTTTTGTGAAGAGTAAGGAAACACAGCCTCCTGGTCAAATAGATAATAGCTCCATTGTTGTAAATAAAGGCGGCCAAATGGGTTTAAAAGCTGGTGAGTAACATTCATTCAATGGTGGCTTTTTTTTTTTTTTTTTTTTTTTTTTTTTAAATATGTTGCTTTTTTATTAAAATGGAACATATCCTATCAGATATGAATTTCTGTTCTATAGGTTCTGATTATGGACCTATACCAGAAGAGCTGTGGCAGTTCTTTGTAAATACATACGGCGGGGGACCTGAGGTAAATATCCACTCGTATCAACGGCCAGTGCCTGCACATTCTAGTATTCCTGCACATTCCGCTACAAGTCCAAATCTTGTGGAACCCAATCCAAAATTCAACCGCGTAGAGGCTAAACCAAAACAGATGACCGCCGCTAAGAGCACCGAGTCGATATCGATGCAAGATAGCAGCGCACCAGCTGAAAATAATTCTACGGTGATCAATGAAGCTCACCAAGCGCCGAGAGAAACCAATAGCTAAGAAGTTTCTAATATTCTTCCTTATATTTATCAATTCTAGCATTTTGCAATTTGTTTCTATTTAATAAATTTACTATTGCAAGTTTTTTATCTACGAAATGAAAAGCAAAATCGCTTACGAAAAATTGTTTCTATTAGGTTATTTGTCAAAATGACAAATCATAAATGTTAATTTTTATCTTTTTAAAGTTGAGTGATTATAAACTGTTGCGAAAAGAACAGTGTTTTTCTTATTTACTTTGAATTCTAGTAATCAATTTTCAATTCAAAGGACATTCATTAACACAATATTGAGCATTTACCGAATCAGAAAGCACACGAATCCATAAAATAGCTCTTCGTCATCACTAGTTAAATGGTTGTCACAGCGAAGCGTTGAGCTTTTTTTGGAAACTGTACAATATTGCTATAAAATTTTTCTTTAATTTCTCAAAATCGTATTTTATTCAGTGTATGTTCAACGTATAAATTATATAGCACGCTTGTACAAAGAAGTGTGAGTGTAAACAAAATAGTGAACGCCTCCGCCAAATAGTGGGCGTATCTAAATTTTTTTCTTCTCATATAAGAGGATGAAAATAAAACTTTTTTGCTATGTCTCGCCTCGATTCTCGATTCATAACCCGAGGCGATGCAATATGAAAACAGACCAATAATATATGTAGGAGTCAAGTCACTGGAGACTTTTCGTTATTATTTGAGAATTTCTTAGAATCAAATTCTAAATTAATATTCATTTTATTGTACCAGTAAATAGTGTTTTTTAATTTTATTTATTTTCATTGTTTTGTTTTTCTTTAGTCGTTCAAATTTTGATATCTCAGTATTTTGTTTTCGTAATTTTTTCACGTCTCACCTATATGTACAAAGCTATTCCAGGTAAACACGCTCCTTTACATTGGCATTTATGTTAGCATTCTTTCTTATCGTGTGGCGTATATTCTGTTATCTGCGCGGTAAATGGGAAAGAACAGAAGACTGACAATTACATAAAGAAATATAATAATTTAGTATTTTCTCGGGGTCTTTACGTTTATGTTTGTCAGCAATGGCATATAAATATTATGGAAGAGGATATATTATTATAAATAGAGAAAGGGGAAATGCCAAATCTACGCGAAATATATATGTACTTTGTATTTTAAATTTGTTCATTGTGCTATATGTAAAATAGTTATTACAAAGCGTTCAACGGTGCGGTGAAGAAAATTTATGTTGTTGAAATGACACGTTACTGCTATGATTATCGTATTGTTAGTGTATTAATTTATTTGATTAGTTGCCGTTTCTCGACAGGCCCTAATGATTCTACGTAGAATGTTCTTCGTTAAATCGTACAACGCTAACTCTGTTCAACGAAAATGTAAAATTGATAAAATTCAGATAATTATTTCGTTCAGAAAATTTAAAATAGAAGTTGAAGATACAGAATGATTGAATAAAAGCCTATTGTGGGGTTACGTTAAGAATTTCAATTTATTCTTACTACCTATTCATCAAATATTATTGTGAAATGTAATATAAGTTAGGAGATAAATAAAGAAGTTTTTTATTTATTAAATTATTCGTTTTATAATTTCAACCTACTTATATAACGAAAGGCATGGTATGTTATATTTCAAAAGTAACTCTTGTATTTATTATGTGAATGTATGCGCATGCATAAACGTGCATGATAGTGCATAATTATGATCGAATTCAGGTCAATTTTTCCTCGATATTTAAACATAATTTCATAAAACTCTTATCTCAATGCAAAAATATCTGCTTAGGATCGAACATACAGATTATAAGGGAAGTTTTCACAGTACCGGCCTTCACTCGTTTCTTGGTTCTGGTAACATGTGGCATAGTTGGATCATTATGATCCTAATTTCATTCTAATTACCATCTATAACAAATAAATACAGAAATTTAAAAAATTTTGCCATAATGTATAGAAAATTTGATTTTATACACTTATATCGGCATATAACTGGCCCTCTGCAGTATGTCAAAATAGTACATTTTGCAAGAAGTGCGGACAAGTGGAATTTCTTTTTTTTTTACACGCATTTGATTAGCGTGCGTCTGGTAACATCTTGTGCACGTAAAGCAGACAGTGCATGAAAATCGAATTTTCTGCTTGGAGTTATAGAAAAAATATACCTACACACAAGTCATGAGCTTGATGATTCTCATTCAAGTGCAGCACGACCTAAGTACTTTCCACACTCGTTGCGTGATATACTATTTCGATGTAAATCGATGTATTTTCCACACACCATAGAAAAATAGGATCTTATATAATTCTTGCGTTCGATTTCTGCCCCGGTGTGATCGTGTGGTACTCGGGGCCTGCTTTGCCGACTACTCGATGGCAGCGATAGCTAATCGTTCAAAAAAATGCGTTTTGCGCTCTGTACCTAGATGTATATTCTCTACTGAAAAAGTCCGTTTGGCACTCACATGAGGAACATGTGCAAACCACGTGGTAGTCCTGTGGGGCCCCGTTGGGAATCGTGTGATTCATGTAGGATCCATGTGAGATTTGCTGAGGGATCACATTAGGGTCCACATGTTTTCCACAAGGGTCCTATGTGGGTACCCCGTGACTAAATTTAAGTTTAATTTTTAAATAAACTTTTTTTTTATTTATCGTTTGTTAAATAAAAGTCTTGATGAAATAATCTATTTATACCTTCATTTTCATGCATTTATAACATGTTGATAATATTTCACAAAATTAGAATAAACTCATTCACTAAAACATTCACTACTAATAATAAAATTGTTATTATAAGTTGGGCATGTTAAATGGGCCTGAATGGGTTTCCACGGCAATTTCCCACATTGTTCCCACGAGATTCGACATGAGACAAGACATGAATCCCAGGTGTTTTCCACATGGGTTTCTAATTTAGTGGAACTGTATGGAAACTGTTTTTCAACTGACAATATGAAGAATGTTGCAATATTAAATCTTATAAGTTAGGCTTCAAAAAACCCAAGTTCTATACATTTTTAGTTTATTTTGAAAAAAATCTTGAAAAATTGTACATTGTGCAACTAGGGGAGAAAATGAGCTATTTCAAGCGTGCTGAAAACCACTCACCCGAGTCCAGCCCGAGTCTAAAATAGTTCTTCACCCCGTGTTACACACCGTATTTTTTTCAACGAGTGTATAATGAGAGGGCCTTTTTATATGCATAGAAGTTGTGTACTGGATCGTGCATTTCGCGTTGTGCATAACCGAATAGTGAATTAATACTGAAGATTAATAATAAACTAAAAATATAATTTAGCGCAAACCCGATCCGAAAGCGAGGAAGGCCCTCTTTATCCCCATGTTGAGTATACGATTTTTTATCATACTCAGGCCGAAAACACCACATTCACGTTTCGGAGCCGGAAGCGAAGATGAAAATGGATTTTTTTCATTCTTTTCTAACTCACGCTCGAAATGCGCGATTTTCTACACGGCTTTCAGGCATGAAAAAATGCCCGTTTCATGCACGCGTTGGAAAAAGTCTCTTATTTATAAAGGACGTTCTCTTGAGGCAGTGATGGCGCTCTACTTCATCAATATCACAAAAATTTTGGTCTACAAATATTATTCACGATGATGAAAACTCTCCATGAGTTTCTATGCAATATTCCAAAAATAATAAAAAAAATGACGGTGTATGAAAGAAGGTGTCAATACGATGTTTGAAATAAATATCAGTTCACAGTGCGACTACTATATTTACATAAATATACAAAAACCATCGACGTGTTTCTTTATGTTGTTATATTACTGAAATTAATCCCGCTTGCCATATTGAAAATTATACCAAACGATTTCTAATATCCTGCGTAGTGTCTAATATTATTTTTTTTTTCGAAAAAGTTTGCAAAACTCGCTTCACAATTCATAAACTTTATAATGACGAATCTCTCAATTTTAATACTGTAATATACGCATTGCTGGCCAGCAATACATAGCGGGTCACTAAATTAATGCGTATGCAAAGTTTCAAAAAAAGTTTGGAAGAATTGATTTACTGAAGAACGTCCTTAAAACAAGTTTTCTTTTTCTTTTTTCGAGATTAAAATTTTTTATGAAGTTAAAAATTTTGATTCCTTCCAATATGACATTTGAGCAATAACAATGCACTAGTTAAACCGCGAAAATTCGTAGTCAAATTCATCCGAATTTTGGTGAGGCCTGAATCTCTCACGCTCTTATTGGAGAGTATAAACCTTGTTTTTTCGCGCGATTTGTAATATTTTTCTAAACAATGATGTAAGAAAACTAATAATGAATGTTTAGTTTCTTAAGAATTATTTCGAATCATCGCTGAAAACCCCGATTTGAATCTTTATCGGGAACGATTGTAGAATAATTTTCTCTTTTAACATAATTTATCTGCATCTACAGCATGACCATATCTTACATCCCAGAGAACAGTTTTAAATCCTGATCCTCTATACCCACTTATTGCAAAATGTGACTAAAATACTCTATAACAAAACACGCGCTTAAATATCTTATAACATTATCGAAAATCCTCTCACACACCGCAAAACCGCACCAAATAAAAAAAAAAAAAACCCTCGAAGAGCAGCCCCACCGACAATCATCTCCAATTCAAAGACACCCGAGAAAGCTCCGGCTCCACGGCATCGGTCCGTCTAATCCACCAATTCTGCGCGCGCGCGTTCGCATCAATTTCAGCGCGGATGCTGTGTGCGCGCGCGCTTTCACCACCCCCGTCGTCGCGCGCATCGATCGGCAAGGGGATGCCGCGCGCATCAGCGCTATATACTGGATGCTGCGCGCTCCTGCTGCCATTCCGACCCGCGGCCCTCCCGAGTCCGTGTGCAGCCCCTTTGCAGCCTGCCAGAAGAGAGTGCCAACGAGCAGAGTAGCACAGCCACCCCCCCGCGAATGCCGCGATTAAAGTGACGTCCTCGTCTCCTCCTCCTCAACGGTAGCTCGTAACGTCCATCGGTGAGATACCTCGGCCCCCGAAGAATCATCACGTGCGTGAGAATAGAGAGATAGAGAGAAGAATGTGCAGAAATTGAAGAAGGAAGGATCATCTCGCGCGTGCTCCATCTTTGCTGGACGCGACACCGCTGTACGCGCTTTTCATGAGGAAAGCTCGTAGCAGTGCAGCGCAGCACGAAACTACCCTTGGCCGAGCAGCAGTAGTAGTAGCAGCAGTGACAGCAGCCACGGCCTGATCGATTTATCGCCCCCCAGCACGAAAAAGAGCCCGTGAGTGTGTGTGGACCAATAACGTATTATACGCCTTTTTTCCGCCTCCCTCTGTCTTCTCTACTCTCTCTCTCTCTCTCTCACTCCCTTTTTCTCTTCATCGAGCCTTGAACTATACCTACCGAGCGCGCGCGTGTTAGTGTACGTGTACCTATTATATATACGTGTGCAGAGAGAAAGAAAGTATGCACTTAGAACCAAGTGTGGCTTCGTACATTTTCGGAGATGAGATGCGAAAGTGTGCAGCGGGGGGATGTACATACGTATACGTGTATTATATAGCCACCCTACCGAGCGATTGACGCGGCGCGTACGGCCGGAGCGCGACTTTTACTACTATACTCTCGCGAGGGGGGATTCGGTCGATCGCGCGAGTCGAACGAAGACGACACACACACGCGCGCGCGCACCGCACATACCTATAGACTTTGATTGATGAGAATATCTGTAGTTTTAATATGCGATATATCCGTTTTTCCTTGCAATTGAAGATGATGCGAGATTTGTAATCGGAGCTCCGGGAGATTATATTGTCAAAAGGAACCCCGTTACAGTCGCTATAAATATACACGCGATAGTTTTGTTCTATAGCCTCGCATTCGGGGCTGCGAGCTACTTTATTGCACGCGGCAACCTCGGCAAGTTTTCCTTACGACGGAAGGGGGCGACGTAAAAAAGGCACGTCGCGGCGGCACGCGCATATAACGTCACATGTAATATAATCGCTGCCTGTATTATCCATCAGGAGATGTCCCTCTTTTTGGTAGTTTTACGATCAGAGTTGCCAATTTCGTTTCGGGCTGACGGCGGGTTTATAGCTATTGTTGCTCTCGCTCTCTCGTTGCCTGGATCTCGCGAGGCTTTTATTGATCATTTTGGGCATTTAGCGTTGTAGAGCCGCACACTTGAGAAACATTTTTTATGTCCCTTGGAGGCTGAGAAAATGGAGTTTCGTGTAATTTATTCAACAGTAAATGAAACGAAACTTGATTTTGAAGCTTGATTGCTTAACAAATGCATAAATCTGCGAAAGATAAAGAAAAAAAGGGAATAGTATACATCTGAGAATACAATGAAATCGAGAAGAATATAATTTACTACACTTTACTGCTTTATTATCTCTATAACTGTGAAATTAAATGCTCCCTATATTGCGTTACGGCAATACAAAAGCGTATAAAGTTTATCTCGTGGAAACAACTTGCCACCGCTCCAATTTATACCTCCTAGTATGTTGAGCAAAAAATCAATCAAGTTCCGAGTACAATGGAGAGTTTGCAAAAGAGGGGGATGGTACACAAACTAGTTCCTAATAATTATCATAATTAACTATATTGTTTAGTTTCGCTTATTTTAAAAACCTACTTACACGATGAATATATTAACGAAGCTCGCGCCAATCTATTAACGTGAAACGCGTAAAAATAAACTTTCGCAACGTGGTGTGAAAACCAAAACTTTTATCGATATTGTAAAAATAGCAGAAAGTAAGTATAGGTTTATTTCCTATACATATATTGACATTACAAATAGATGTACCGCATCAATAACCGTTACATACGTCGATGTTAAACCATTCTAAACTATAATTATTATTACTCGACCACCAATCGTTTATATACTCCCGATACATTACCAACCTCCAAGCTATTTTTCAACCCCCTTCGATTCCCCCAAAAAAGAATCCACCACCCCATTCATCAGGAGACCCAAAATCGATGGCACGTCCTTATATAAGTATACATGTATATTATACACCCCTCCGCAGGTATCTATCGATAAGCGATGGCGTACATCAAGGGCCACTTCATACCGTCGCTCAGCGCGACGATGAACGTCCTGTGGGAGACGGTCAAGGCCAAATGGCCGGAGAACAGCCCGTGCATGGAGCTGATAAGAGGCCCTGGGCCCGGTGGGCCCTCGGCTTCCGGGTACGATAAGGATGAGTTTCGCGAGGGCGCCGATGGTGCCGAGATGACGATGCTTAACAACGGAGAGCAGGGTAACTCCTATGGGGACCAGAAACACGTTACCATGGCCGAGGACTCGTTCAGCTACCAGAGGAGCGGGTATGAGTAGATTTTGTTGTTTTTTTTTTCTTTTTTTTTTGAAAAATTTGTTAGAAAGATTGGATGCATCATATGATTATATAGGAAGAGATAGCATCAATTTTTTAGTTCGGTGACAGGAGTATAGTGAGAGATAAATTACTGTCAGTTGTTAATTAGTTCTTATCTAAAGAGGAAGAGACTTCTTAAGATGTGTAATCCTCTTATGGCCGTGATATATTGAACATGACAAACAATTGATACAGGAAGTCGGTTAATTATGTGGCATGCATATTATGTTTAGAAAATTAAAAACATATAAATGTACTTTTTTTCAGGGACAAAATAAGAACTGGAAGTGTTAGTAGCGGTTTTAGTGAGTTCGATGAAGGGGGTGGCGAATTTGCTCCGGGGGTCCAGATCAATGAATGGCAGGCTGCATGGAATGTCACTAATGCAATTCAGGTATGAAATTGCGTCAGCCAATATTATTTGTTTTTTCTATTTATTACATGCGTCACCGATCGGATGGAAGATTGACGGACTGATAAAATTTCACTTATTATTGTGCAGTATCATTATGATACTGTATGAATTTATGAATTGATACGATCTTAACAGAAAACAAAATTCATATATTGCAAAAATAAGATGAAAATTATTAATTGAAAAATTCTTAAAGTATGAAGCAGGATTTCTACAGGATATGAGATTCCCGACTTCAAGAGTGTATCTTCGCAATCTGTTGATTGTATTATTTAGAGCACAAATGCACATTCGATTTAGACTGAGAACTGTAAAATAAAAATGTTTTTTTACGTAGGAATTTTTAAGTGCTCTAAGTAATCCTATGGATTGCGCAGATGTTCTCTTAGAGTCAGAAATCCTACATCCAAACGGCAAGTAAACCTTTTGTACATGTTTTACATCAACTGAATTCTTAGCACAGTGAAACCTATAAAGTTGACACGTGCTGCTACTAAACTTTTATAGCTTATATATAATTCCAAATACTTTTCGAAGTTGACACCTGTTCAACGTCGCAAAATTTTGGTCGATTTATAGGTGACGAACATGGGTTTCACGTGCATCGATTTTATGCATGCATTTTGCATTGTTTATAGCTTTAAATTTCACGAATTTATAAAAATAATAAGTATTAAATGTTATTTTTTAAAACAAGTAAATATATCAATACATATGTATAGTTTTACAAAAGTTTCTAAGTGCTATTTACGCATTTTAGATAGTTTCGATTATAATCATTTTGCAGGTGTAAAATTATATTTTGTCTGTATGTATCATGCCTAAAGTAACTTCTGTATATTATTTAATAATTGAATTTTTTGCTTGCTAACATATTCGTTGTATTCGTGTTAACGTGTGAATTCATTTTTTTACTGAGTAATTGTTTTACATAATTAGTAAAATTAGATTGATTTTTAAGATAATCATAGTCTCGAATGACTTTTATATCGACATTGCCTAATAGTTATATTGCCACTGCTTTTCTTAAACGATTTTAAGTTAATGCAAAACTTGGATTAAATATTTTATAAATGCTATTGTCTTGAAAATGTAGCTTACGATTCACTTTTCTCTTTAAAATAATGTTTTTTTTTTTAAACTGATTAAGGTAGCTCTTAAACTTTATAATTTAAATTTAGCTTAAGAATGAGGAAATAGAAATAATTACGCAATTATAGAACTACCTCCAATCATTTGTAAAAATTAAAAAAACATAGTTTTTTTTAAATATCCTTGAGGAATCAGGATAGGTAACTTGAACATTTATATAATAGTTATTCCTGTAATTATCCGGATGCCTCAAAGTTCTTACATCATAATTAACTGCTCAAATACAGCAATGTGCGCTTATATATTCTTACATCGATATATCGCAGCTACATTAATCGCATTTTTTTGCATAAATTTATATTATCGTGAATTCAACAATTATTCTCCATTTGACAACTTACACACCCTTACGACCATACCAAAGTCAGGATTTAACTGCGGTTTTTTCCCCGCGCAATGTCCGACCCCCGCAGGGCATGTTCATCGTGTCGCTGCCGTTCGCGGTGCTGCGCGGCGGCTACTGGGCGATCTTCGCGATGGTCCTGGTGGCGCACATCTGCTGCTACACGGGCAAAATCCTGGTCGAGTGCCTGTACGAGCTCGACCCGGCGACAGGCCAGAGGATACGTGTGCGCGACTCCTACGTCGCCATCGCCAAGGATTGCTTTGGGCCGCGGGTCGGCGCCCGCGTCGTCAACATCGCACAGATCATCGAGCTGCTGATGACATGTATATTGTATGTCGTCGTGTGCGGCGATCTGATGATTGGCACGTTTCCTGAAGGAGCGATCGATACGAGGAGCTGGATGATGGTGAGATCGAGTTTTATAAATACGTGCAATTCTATACCAAAAGTTTCTCTTAAAATGGTCATATAAGAACGATGAAAAATATTACCATAAGCAAAATTGATGTGTGGTTGAAACTATGTCAGAAGGCCGTTTTCCTGTGTTCCAAAGTTTTTTCGTTTGTAGTAGCATGACCTATATATAGAAAAAGAAAGAATTTATTGCAAAGGTGCGTGCTTCAAATTTTTTTTCGTCATTTTTAAGACCGTGATAGGGGGAGCTTTTTAGAATATTTAATTTTAAATAGAATGTAAAATAGAAAGTGATAAAAAGTAAGGATTGTTTGAAAACTGGGTCTATAATCGTAAAAAGACAAAATTTTATACCAAAGATGTACATATTACTGAACATAATATCGACGTGTATTTAACAATGTTAAGTTCTCAATGTAACAAAGTTTAGTCTTAATTAGTTCAAGAGTTTTTATTTAAGAATAGCTGAGATAGCGGAAATAATTTTATAATATAAAAATTTTATGGAAAAGATACTAATGAAATCGCCCATAAAAATTCGGAGCATATGTAAATTTTATATAAAAAAATAATGTATTAAATAATAGAAATGCGGTTTAACATCATTTTAAACCAAATATTATTATTTTATAGAATAAAGTATCATTTAAATAGGGTGTCAAATTAATTTGTCAATTTATTTTTCAGCTGATCGGTATATTCCTGTTACCGCTGGGATTTCTGAAATCGCTCCACCATGTCTCGGTGTTGAGCTTTTGGTGCACGATGGCACACTTGTTCATCAATGCGATCATTCTTGGTTATTGTATTTTGGAAATAGGCGACTGGGGCTGGTCGAAGGTCAAGTGGAGTATCGATATGGAAACATTCCCTATCTCACTTGGCGTCATCGTCTTCAGCTACACGTCGCAGATATTCCTGCCTACGCTCGAAGGCAACATGATCGATCGCAGCAAGTTTAACTGGATGCTGGATTATAGCCATATTGCCGCCGCGGCTTTTAAAGCGATATTCGGCTGGGTCTGTTTTCTTACGTTCCAAAACGACACGCAGCAGGTAACTTCATATTTCTACGTTTCTCAATTTGCATGTCAAAGTTCGTCTTTTATATGGCGCAAAACGTTATCACATTTTCATGAAAAGATAATGGGTTACATTTTATTTTTATGGTTTTTAGAGTAAGAAATTTTATACTCAATCGCGAATGAAAATATGCATACTTTTAATCAAACAAAATTTCTGGACGCTTCAGCTTTTACTAGAAAATATATAAAAACAAAATACTTGAATAATAAAATCATGATGCTTCAGAAATATTCTCTATTTTAATAAACACTTCTAAATTGAAAAATTTACAATAATATTCACACGATTTTAGCATCAGCAAAATAAGCACGCACGTACTTACTAGGATAGGATACGGATCCGGATCACGGATTCGGCTGAAACTTTAGGATAGATTTTTGGATATAGAAATATGAAGAAAGCTGCAATATTAGACCCTATGTTCGAAAAAACTAAAATCGGCAACTATTTAACTTTAAAAAGTCTTAACTATCATTTCAAGTAGAGACAATAAAACTAGAGGAAACGAGCTTTCATTTGCTTTTCTAAGGATTGAGATACATTGATTCCTTTCAAAGTTATTATGTACGTTTGTAATTGAGCATCGAAAATGCACTGTCTAATACTTTTTTAGTTAGTAATCTACCTTCAAAGTTTGTATTTCGAAATTGATATTTAATGATTCGCTATGTGCTTTTTTCTGTAAGTGCTGTAAAATAATTATCGCGGAAGTCATTATGTGCTATTATATTCTCTATTTAGCATTCGAAATACATTGTAGGTAATGTGACTAATGTGCACAGTTGCGCAACCGATAACATAAAAAAAAAATATAAAAATTGCTTTCAAGATAAAAATAGCAATCACAAATCAAAATATTTACAAAACCACAATATCGAATTAACAAATTTTTTGTTTACCCTACAGGTGATAACGAACAACCTGCACTCGCAAGGCTTCAAGGGCCTGGTGAACTTCTGCCTGGTGGTGAAGGCCGTGCTGTCGTACCCATTGCCGTATTACGCGGCGTGCGAGCTGCTCGAGCGGGCGCTATTCCGCGGCAGGCCCAAGACCTTATTTCCCACGATTTGGACGCTCGACAATGAGCTTAAGGTCTGGGGCCTGGCGTGGCGCGTCGGCGTCATCCTGTTCACCATTATGATGGCCATCTTCATACCGCACTTCAGCATCCTCATGGGCTTCATCGGCTCCTTCACTGGCACTATGCTCTCCTTCATCTGGCCCTGCTACTTCCATCTCAAGCTGAAGCGCAGCGCCATGGACATGCAGGCGGTTTACATCGACTGCGGCGTCATCTTCCTCGGCGTTTTGTTCGGCCTCATCGGGGTCTACGACTCGGGCAAGGCCCTCATCAAGGCCTTCGAGATCGGCCTGCCGTTCTAGGCAGCGAGCGCCCCATTCTCTGGCCACGCGTCATCATTGAGTTTCATCGTCATCATGAGTATCGTTGTTTTTGGGTGATCTTATTATGGGTCGCCGGCTGCTGCGAGAAGCGGGAGACGAGTGCTCGGCTCGGTTGGTGTATAAGGCGATGGGTTCCGAGCGTTAGAGAACGTCAATTACAAGGTTTTCCATGATTATAGTCTTTCTGTTCGCGGTAATGGGGAGTGAGCAATGATATCGGGCAAGTTAAATTAAACTCGCATATTACATACTTGGAAAAAAACTCGACGGGTTTGGATTCTTTTTTTTAATCATAAATTTCTCGTTAAAGTTCTTTATATCTGAACGTTGGAATTGAGATACAAAGATGCATACTGTTTCCAGGGATACGCTTTTATCACAACCGGTAAATTTTATCAACGAAAACTATGTGAAGTCGCTCAATTTTTTAGTCCCGCGAGTTCATTCGATAATATCAAACATCTTCTTTGAATCATTATCAAAACGGGCCTTCATGGTCTTCCCCGACCCTCTCATTAAGCTACGCACGCGCAGCGATAGCGAAAATTAAAACAAGCGCGCATAGTGCGATAAAAAAATATATACATACGTGTCAATTCAAAGAAGTCGACTTCGAAGTGCGCACAACTTTTTCAAGGGCAAAACACATACACGCACTTCCGCTTGAAGTATATTACACATACATATATTATATGTATATACGAGAACCACTCGATACCATACAGCGGACCGAGCGAGCGCACTCGATCGCGCGTCCCGCAGCAGCAAGCGATCGAGAGAACCCCTAATGTTTATTTCACTTTCCCACCACCGTCTCGTTACTTATAGGAACTTATAGATCTGTATTATCGCGTCTTGCGTGTTATTATGTATAAGCCGCGCATATGAGCGCAGCTTGGATTCGGTTGCACGGAGCCGCGCATTGGAGTGACGTGCCATGCGACACGTCAACGAACGGATATTATATACATGCACCGCGAACCCGTTTGTGTATTTATGCGGGCGTGCGTTGTTCTGCCTCGATGCTCCTCTGGCGCGGCGTGATTTTTTTCTCCTCCGCGCGGTTACTCATGGGCGACGACGCTTTTTCTGCGTACAATAACTTTCTTTATCCCATTTCGATGGATGACTTTTATCGTGGGATCGGATCGTTCATGATAGAGAACTTTCAGAGAAATGTGTTGAAGGAATACAATGGTGTGGAGAAAATTTGCCTTGAATCAAATTTGAAACATTCATTTCGAATTTTAAGTTGGGAGTAGGTACAGAGGGCCGGAATGAATAAGTTTTTAAGGGGAAAATAGGAATTCTACAATGCAATATAAGATTGGAAAAAGTTTAATATGTTAATTCATTGGGATATAATTTTTATCTTCAAAGATTTTTTAGAAAAATTGTCTGTTGAAATATGTAACTTTCTTTTTTCGGGGAAACGATCATTGGAAAGTTAATCACTCGTTAACTTTTTGTGCAATTTTATATTAATGGGAAAAATTTGATAGATTTTTTTTAATAAAGTCATAATGTCTTCCAACTAAACAAGTAAGAAAAAATAATTTTTGAGATATTTATATACAACTTGATATATATTTGGTTAGAGTTCCTACAATAAGCAATTTGCTTAATTATTAAATCAACAGATGGAATTTTATGGCTTCTGTTGACAAAATCATAACGTCTTCCTGTAAATAAATGAAGATTATTTCTTGCAAATTAAAAAGATATTGTAAAAATACAATATAAAATACGAATAACTATAATATGCATTATAAGGATTATTCAATAAATTAATCGAAATAAAAATATTAAGTTTTAAAATATTTTTTCGAATGAGTATAACAGTTCAGTTCGATTATGTACACTGCATACGTTACTAAACTAACGTCGCGATGAAAGCTAAGCGCATAATATATTAAGTTCCTTTTTACCGAGATAATGTCGCTGGATATCTTTGAAAAATTTATGTTGCACAAAAACAATTACTTTTACACACAAATATTAATTATTTCTAAGAAAAAGAACGCAAGCTTAGATTAAATTATAAATTAATTAATAAGGAAATAATATCTCGATTCCGGCGTAAAGTCATCCATCGCACGGGTAGAGTAAAAAAACAAGAAATAACTATAACCGCCGAAATAATCATGCCGTGCCGATGGAGCGGATCTGCAGGAGTGCGCGTCGAAATCCGCTACGTCGCGCCTTTTATGCGCCGGCGCGCGGTCTTCTACTATTAATTGTCTTCCTCGAAGGGATCGACTCCCTTCGACCCGATAAGTCGTTAGGATAGCCTTATAGCTATCACGCGCGATGAGCGTCGTAACAAAGTCTTCCAAAAAAGAGAACTCATCAATGTCTTCCAAGTTAGATTAAATTATCGATAATAGGGTGGTTAAGAGAGAAAGAGAGGAAGATTGAGAGTGAGAGAGCGAGAGAAAGAGTGAGAGAAATTATAGAAAATGAGCGAATGCAAAGAATTGATTGGCGACGAACTCTCTGCTCGTCGTACGTATGGCGAAATTTGCTTTTTGCAATTTTCCATCAATTATGGTTTATCGTTAATTAAAAGTTAGTACGTGTAAATTCGATTGTTCTAGAGAATTTTACATCATACTACATTATACCGTAAGACAATAATGTTTAAAAAAAAACATATAATATATACATAATTTCTTCTGTTTCCCTTTAACAAAGAAACCACGAGATATATCAAAAGCAGATTTAATTCAAAAGCGACCGACTAGATGCGACCTTGGAGATGATAGATTGTTGGAAAATCCCTTGAACTTAAAATTTTATAACGTTACCCTTATACGATCGTTATATTGCGCGATACGCGGGTGCGGAAGCGAGGATCGGAATGTTTTTATGGCCCTGAATATCCATGTGTATTTTTGGTCGTGTCAGAGGCAGCCCAAGTTACCGGAGACGACGTAAACAGTTCGGCGTGCGCATTTCTCATTTCTCGGTCCTCGCTTAACGCACGCACGCGTATCGCACACTGATTATTGCACATGTTGAAAACGCACCGAGAGGGGACAAAGATTATTATGAAATGCTATATTGGAGACCGGAAATCTTGCGAGTCGAGATGTTAAACGCTAAATGTACTTTTCGTTGCGTTTTATTTCGTCTATACTATTATTGTATTATGAATCTTAATTTTCGATTTTTGGCTTGTAAAGCATCCCTATGACAGTATGCAGAGCCGTATAAACTTATATTAGACTGTAATACCGATTGCGGTGGTGCCCATATAAAAATGAGCGCTTGAATCTATCGACATGACGAAAAATCAATCCGATGTCTTCCAGTCTGTTGACACTCGCGCGTGCGCGAGTATTAGAGAGAGGATTATTTAGGAGATAAATCTTGAACGGTCGCGATGCGACGTTAGGCGCGCAATTCGATCATCATATATATATAACACATATATAAATATATTAACTCTGCTAATGGAAACAGAGAAAAAACGACGCCGAAATTCGCCGTTGCCGGATTAGCACGTGCACACGTCCTTTGAATGACAATATATCTCAATGTTTTATATATATACACATAGTTATATATACATGCATCTCCAAGTTATGCGAAATTCCTGATTTCGTATCTACCGTACGCCGCGAGCCGCTTCACACGGAGACGACTTTATTACACGAAATCCCTGTGATACAGGAATAGCGGCCCGATTTTAGCCTATATACCTAGATGATTTAATCATGTACAAATAATGAATTCAGAGAATATATATACTGTTTGCGAGTAGAGTTATATACAATATATATATATGAAAAGAAAGAGAATACGTAGCAATAGAGGCTATTGCGGTCAACGGCGAATTTTCAAGTTGTATATATAAATTAACAAAAAAAGTGAGTCAACAAAAACAATGTCTTCCAGAAGTGTACGATGTAATTATATACATATACATATATATATACATATATTTCTGTTGCGATATACATATATCCGCGTTAACACAAAAAATTACGCGTTGAAACGGCTTCGAAAGTTTCAACAGAAGAAACCATTCAATTCTCCCGTCGATCTTGGCAGAGAGCAGAACTTCTCCCATGATGGATCTCGTTATCGGAATGTTTTTGCCTATGCTACTCTATCCGTTTTATCCCTGTGTTCTCTTTGCTGCGTGCACTTTCGCTCTCCAAATAATTCACAGATTTCAAAGCAATTAATGTGAATAAATTTTAAAATAATTAATAAATTACAAACTTTCGAGCGTTTATTTAAATAAGAACTTAGTAGTTTTTTTCGTAATAGATACGTGATGATTTTTCTAATAACACACGGTCTTTTTTTGGTCATTTTTAAGATATCATTTATTTTTTATTCATCGATGAAAAAACTATAATTTTGCATAAAGCTGTGGAAAGAGAGCGTAAGATTTCGCTGACAACAGCAGAAACACATGGAAATATTGTAGAGTCGCATGTCTATAATAATATTAAAAAAATAGTTGAATGCAAGAGATTGTTGTACATTATGACTGTGTACAAATGCGAGCAATATATCTAGCGACGTTTTCCATTAATTTGCATCACATGAGGCGACGCTGCCGTGTAGCATGGGAAAAAAGAAGCGACAAAGAAAAAATATTTAACGAAATTAAACAAGTCGATAATCTGCAGCGGGCAGTCGAGAACTGAACAATGTATTAATGAGGGCACGTTTCAATTTTCTGTCGTCTGTTGTTAGATATACGATTACAAATTACTCCTCATTAAAAATTCGGAAGCAATAGCGATGTTAATTATGTTATTATTATCATCTGCGCCGATGAGCATCTTTAAACGAAACATTCAAAGGATTAATGCCATATTAATGTTACGGTTGACTATCATTGTAATAGACGTTGTTTATCAAGTGCATTGTAACGGGGCTTCCATATTACGAGATTGAGAAAATATATGATAACGAAATTTTACAAAGGCTGTATCTATTTTCCTGAATTATTTTCAACCCACTTATTGTAGAGTTGTAATTATACATTCTAGTTTTGGATATATTTCATTATTACACAATTTAATTTCAATTTTTAATGTCAATGAATTTATTGAATGGATAAAAGATTTTAATATGTTTTGTTTTTTGAGACTATAAGCAGTTATTTGATCTTAGCATACTAGTGGCAGTTTTAACTCACGGTTTTTCAATAGCATTACGATACTACTTACAATAATTTAATAGGACTCTAAAAAATTTCTTTCGTTACGAAAGCTTAATAATTAATCATTCGTTACTAAATCTTTTTGAGTTTTGCGTATCCCTTTATGAAATAATGATTTGTAAACTTTATTCTTTTTTCAAGAAAATTTATTATTTTTATAGTAACGCTGAGCTGAAACACGCTTAACATGTGGAATTTTTACTATTTTGAATAGTAATTTTTATGATTATCGTAAATAATTTTAATAATTTTTATTATTTTTGTAGTAAATTTTACTATTTGAAATAGTAATGTTCATTATTTTTTCTGCACTCATAAAAAGTACTATTCCAAATACTAAAATTTGCTACAATAAAAAAAATAAATATATTAATATTTAAAAAGTAAAATTTGCTACTAAGATTTTCAAAATTAGTATTTAAAAGAGTAAAAATCCCACATGTCAAGTGTGTCCCAGCGCTACTATAAAAATAATAAATTCTTATAAAAAAAGTTTACAAATAAATTTTTGTCCGTGTACGGACGGTGAAATGCACGAAAATATATTTAATCTAACATTATAAGTATTATACATCAATCTAATTTATTAAATCGAAATGTTTTAATTTATATGCAATCCTATATTGACATGCTGTAGCCAGCAATAATATTTGTACGATAGCTACATAATTTTGATCTTAAAATACTTTCCTCATAGTTAGACGTGAAGAATTTGTAAACCACAATTATTCACATAATCTAAAGAAATTATAGCCATGCTCCAAATGTAATCTTCGGAGGATATAAACTGAATAAATATCGATAGCGAACATATTTCATTCGACAACGATGAAGAGATCATTTGCTATATTGTGTTTCTGTTTAATTAAGTTCTTTACTACTATAAGCAACGCTTCTGAAAATTCAAACGCCTCTTCGAAAGAAAATATTTCAGATGAAGGTAAGGAATACAGAAACACTTTTTATATTTTCACGTTACATAAAACTAATTTGCTTTATTGATATTGTGATTGTATTATTAAAAAAACAGATATTCCCAGAGTAAAAATCAAAGTATTTCAAAGAGAATTATTAAAGGAAGAAAATGGCGAAAAACGTATGCACCTCGGGGATTTTAGATAAATGAACCAAGTGGAAAATAATCCGTGCTATGTAAATAATTCTATAATTTATAAATATTGTGTCATTTCTATTTAACAGTTTAATATATATAGTAACAAGTATATTTAATAACATTTAGCCCGTATTCAATAGAATTTGAAATCAATTATACTAATTTTAAATTAATAAATTTGTCTTTATTTGTGAATTACACACGCCACTCTCTTTTTTAAACTAAAGAAATTATAATAAATTAAATTTATTGATGTATCTCAAAAGATGAAATTTCATTTTGTAATATTATTTTAATTATGACTCTTTCTGTTCAAATATTATAAAAAAGTTGTTACATATTGCTAAAAATTATCATTACAAGACTAAATTTATAAAGGGGATATAATAAACATGATAAAAATAAGAAATGTATATGACATAATTTTAGGAAATTTTATTATGAATGATACTTGATATTACATCTTCCAGGCGATCAGTAAATTCAAGAAAACGTAAATACATTATTATTTTTTTGGTTGGAATCTTTCATTATTTGGGTT
>UXGD01002714.1:0-24257 GCA_900474315.1 Torymus auratus | reverse complement strand
ACCCAGACCGAAGTGCAGAAGTCGTCAAAGCGACGGCGAAGACTATCGCGATATGGACAGCGATACAGAAGGCAGCGACTACGGCAACAACTATGAGACAATAAAACAACAGAGACAACAACAACAGAGACTACGAAGAAGGTAACTACGGCGACAGAGATAGGAATGATAGAGACTACGTAAATGACAATGACGGCGATAACGAAGCAACAACGACAGACATTACGTAGTCCACAACGACACAGAGGACGAGGACGGCAACGGCGGAGAGAATGGGTTATCCAAGACAAATTAATTATCTCACATTACTAGGTGAGGTAAACGTCTAATCATCTTTATATTTTCAGGACATTAGAAATCGACGGCTGAGCGGAGGATCAAAGCGACGGCGAAAACTATCGCAATATGGACAGCGATACAGAAAGTAGCGACGACGGCAACAACTATGGAGGCAATAACAACAGAGACAACAACAACAGAGACAACAACAACAACAGCAGAGACTACGAAGAAGGCAATGACGGCGATAACGAGGGCGACAGAGACAACAATGATAGAGACTATGTAGATGACAATGACGGAGATAATGAAGACAACAACGACATACACTACCTAGGCCACAACGACACAGAACAAAATTAATTATTTCATATTACTAGGTCAGGTAAAAATCTAATAACATCTAATCATCTTTATATTTTCAGGTCATTGGAAATAAAGATGAGGAGGTAGAAAAACAGCATCGGACTTCATCTCAACCCCGAAGAGGTAGATATATAGATGATATCCGAAAAGATGGACAAGACCATATAGGAGACAAAAGGAGCAGCACCATTGTGCCAGTCACCACTAGCTTCAATAATGGCCTTTCCACGATAAGTATAATTTATAAATAATTTTTAACAATTATTAATAATCTCTAGCGTCTAAAAATAAAATAAACTTCACTTTTTAGTTTTTTTTTTTTTTTTTTTTATTCTTCTCAGAGTAAGCTCAATGATTTTTTAGCATGGTTTTTGGTTTTTGTTTTTCAGTTGTGTAAAGTATTTTATTAATTTATTATATTTTAGTTACGTGAATTACATGATGTGATCAAGGTTTTACACGAGTTCCTTTCCAGGGAATTAAGATGATGCTGTGATAAAATATTGTTAAAAGATTGAATGAGAAGGTAAATTCTTATTTTTCTGTAAGAATATTCTGCTATTCTCAGTTCTTTAATTATATTTGTATTATGCAACGTCTAATTATATTTCTTAATTTTAGTTTACAGTGCTTACTAAAAGATCTTCCTCAATGGAAAAGATGAATGCAGTATACAAGTAATGTATAGTTTATATCTGAAAGCAACATACGAAAACGGATAAAAATTCAAGATAGAAACAAATTATTTTAACTACGAAGCCGCGCACACACCTGACTTCGCTCGTTGCGCCACCCACGCGCTATCTATACAAAAATTTTGTTTTTACATGTAAGGCACGATTGCTACTATACCAGCAGAGCGTTATATTTTCACAATTGGTAACAACTGTTATATTATCTTAAATAATAAAAATTTATTTTATAGCATTGCGTGGTATAAATCCGCATTCATGGCACGGATGTGATATGGTGAATTTATGCAGTCAGTGCTATAAAATAATGTATGATACACGTATCATAAGTCGTTATTAATGGTACGACATTATAAGTGCACACATTATACGTTCGGGTGTTTATACACGTCGTGCCGTAAAGTACGACTTATGCCACTTGTATCAATGAACTATTATAACACTGAGTTGTCAAATATCTCTTTTGTATTCAAGATCAAATCCTGCTGACTAATAAGCTATAACCGACCTACAAGAAGAGCGACTAACCTGCGGGAAACGGATTTTAGCAGTCATTTGAGAGTCGATTTATAGTACATAAAAATGAAGCCTAGTACTGACAATTTCATCGAGTCGGCCCTTTTTCTTGAGATATAGGCAATTGAATCTCAAATATCCGAGGAAATGAGCCAAAAAGATTATAAAATTAGACAGCAAAAGCTAAAATTTCAGCCCTGATGGTAATTCATTAAAAAATATTGATTTGTCAGGAAGTTATGAGAAATCAAAGTTAATCGCGCTTAAAATGAAGACAAATATTTAACCATTTTCTTACGCTATCTTTGATTGCTTCCTAAAAAATCAATATTTTTTAACGAATTATCAGGGCTTAAATTTTAGCTTTTAATTACTGTTTAATTTTATCATCTTTTTTGCTCGATTCCTCAGATATTTGAGATTAAATTGCCCATATCACAAGAAAAAGGGCCGACTGAACGAAATTGTTAGCACTGTGGGCTTCATTTTTATGTATACTAGAAATCGACTCTCAAATGACCGCTAAAATCCGTTTCCCGCAGGTTAGACCCTTGTAAGTACTTCATCAGATGTATTTAGACGTTAAAATTGTTTTTACAGCTGCTCAGGAATTGATTGTACATGGAAATGACAAATGGAAAAATGATTTTTTAAAATATATATTATCTACAATTTTTGTATTTAACATTTTTGTGTAACGTCAAATCCTGTAATAATGTAAAGTAATAGTTAAAAATCGACTTTTTAAAATGTTTTTTACTGTTTCTCGCTATTGAAAAATATTGTTCCTTGCGAAATATTTTTAATATAATATAAAAATATTTTATAATTAATTTTAGTAGATGTAATTATTGGATTTCGACTTAAAGTTGATTTTGTTCATATATACTATGTTCAGAAATCGATTTTTTCAAATTTTTATCTGCCCTGGCGTTTTCGTTATTTACAGTGGATCCTGCTTATTATATATAAGTTATCTATAATTAATTATTTAATTTTGTATAAGGCTCTCCCAATTAGTAGCGGTCGTGCCGGAAAATAAAATTTTTTGAATATTTTATTTATTATAATATTTATGTTATTTATGTATATTTACTGTATTTTTATATAATTTAATAAAGAATTATTTATTATTTATAAAAACACTTTATTTTTAATTTAAATATTATATAAAAAGAAATCCGAAAAAGCATGCACGATTTGCATATGCAAGCATTTTGTCAGCATGCGTGCCATAACATGCATGCCAGCAGTATGCCGCTAATGTGCGAGCATGTTGTCCTATTTGAAGATTAAAAATGCATTTCAAAAATGACGGCATTATGTCGGCACGTTGAGAGCATGCGTGCGTTGTCACGCATGCCGTCAACGTGCGGTCACAGAGCGGTTGTATGCGGACGGCACCCTGCTGTCGCGCATGTCGCATGCGTGCCAGCATTTTGCGGCCATCGTGCTGCCAGTGTGTTGCCTGAGGCAGAGCAGAACAGAGCAGCTGTATTGTGGAATCTCCGTTAGCAACATCGATCAGCTTGTGTATATACGTATATAGCTACTGTCAAGCAAAGTAAAGTGCCATCTTTGTGTTTTAAAGTTTAAAAAATCTCTTTTCTCCATTAGTTAGCGAGAAATACAAAACAGAGGTTACAGAGGAGTTTAGTAATTTATATACAAATCACAGTGTGCGTGATTTTGTTGGAAACTTAATTGCTAACCTCGAATCATTGACATCGCAAGTGGATTGTATTACAGTTTGCTGTTTATTAAATTATTTACTTAACAGTTTTATAAACAATGTCATCAAACCATGATGATGATCCGTACGCGCACGTAGCGAAGGGAGCATTAAAAATCAAGGGTCTGGAGTCTTCTGGCAAAAAGTAAGTCTTTCCTGTGTTGAACTCTAAATAACCTAATAGAATATTATTGTTTACATAAGATTATCTATAAAATCGTTTTTAAATTTTTATTAAATTGATATATATATATATATATTATAAAATTATGTAGAACATAAAACCATATTTTCATAATTTAAATAATTATAAAGTTATTAATATTGTTTTTGAATGGAAAACTAACCTATTCCTACAAAACTGCTATTTCGTTATGTATTTCTAATTAGCATTCTTAAGTATTGGATAGTATATAAAGATATCTAATAAATGATGTTTTTTTTTTTTTTTTTTTTTTTTTTAGAAAAAAGAAGAAGGAAAAAAAATTAAAGAAGCTTGTTGAAGTAGCGACAGTTATGGAAGAGGAGACACCAACTCCAAAAATTAAGAGGACGAAAGCAGAGATGGCTTTCCAACAAATGAAAGAGAAAACGGTAAGAACCCTTTACTTGGAATATATAATTACATTTTTGTAGTATAATAATAATTTAATAATATTTTAATACTGTTATTTTTAGCAAAATGAAAGGATAAAGCAGAAGGCGTCAAAAACCCACAAACAGCGGGTTGAAGAATTCAACCGTCATTTGGATAGTTTGACAGAACACTTTGATATTCCAAAAGTCAGTTGGACAAAATAAAGGGTTTTCCTATTGGACTTATATTCAGCAGTATATATTTTTTTGGTTCAAGAAGATATAATTAAAGATTTATTGTATCATAAATATTATTATAACTAATAATACTAATAATGGTATGCAGAAGGAATTATTACTCATTTAAGTTCAGTAAAATTTTAGTTTATTTATTCTTAGTGTATATAAATTTAAAAAATATTTTATAAATATACAAAACTGTACATTAAGACATTGTGAGTAATTTCCAGACATTTATAAAAGTATAAATCTGTACATCAAAATACTTTAATTGGAGTTTGTGTAAAATCATGTAACAGTCATCATATAATAAGATTCAAATGACATTATTAAGCTCTTAAGTATTGTAATACTCATGGGGATTATAATAAAAATTATTAGTAAAAAATTTATTGGTTCGTTATTTGAATTTATCGCCTTCTCAGGGTCGTTATACACTTAATAACTAGAATACGGAGTCGACCAACAATAAAATATAATTCTTATAAAAAAATCGCGTAAGCAATAGCAAATCGCGATATCTTGGACGACTTAGATTACCTACGGACGGATTTATCTTCACAATTATGGACGGTTGTGTGTTGCTAATTGCAATTTAATTACAAATTAGCCTAGTCAATTTAATCAATCAAATTTGACTGAATTTGTGTTTTGTCAAACATCTAGTTATACTAGAAAAGTAAAAAAATTGTCTTTTGGGTGATTAAATTATTTCGAACTTAACTTAATAAGTAAAAATAAAATGGCGTAAATTGATATAATTAAATGACCACTTTTGATATTAGCAGTAGAACTGTAGTATCCATAATGAAATACTTGAATGTAACTTTCAGTTCGTACCCATGGATTGCCACCATCATCAAAATGCATTGGACACTGATCTCGTTCCCTCTCATATTCCTACAAATAAAAAAATTAAAAAATTTTTTCTTTTATATAATATTACGTTATATAATAATAAACAAAATTTATGTTACGTTTTTTCTTTAAAATAAAAGAATATTTATAGGAATAGATTTTTTTAACTCACCACTAAGTCAAGGGCGACTGCAGCACCCTCAGTGTAATTCCAACTTGTTACATCTTGTTTTACATCGCAATATGGACCAATAGCTTGTGACATAAGAACTCTATTCAAATCTGCTCTTTGATATACCCAACAATGATATTTACTGTAAGGATCAAGCTCATCATAAGTGATTAGGTATGATTTTAAGTTTTCTTTCCAGTAACCGATACATTTCATTTTGTAGTCAGGTAAACCTAAAATTTATAAGATATTTCAAAAATATAAGTAAGTTTGACTGTAAGAAATATAAAGAATTTAAACAAAAACCGTTATATATAAAATCATACATACTGTAAATATCAACTGGGCGACCTAAATGATCGACAGATAAACAGTACGTTTCGTCAATAGCGATTTCTTTTTGATCAGTATCACATACTGAAAAATCTGAAATATTTTGTTTGCAATAAATATTTGGTCGAGGTGTATCTGTCACACCACCAAGAATTCTCGTTTCAAAAAGAACGTCTCCTTTTTGTTTAAACATGAATTTTCCAGCTACTGGACATCTTACAGGTACTGGATCCTTTGCTAAAAATTAAATTTAACTTGTTATCCATGTTTGAGAATGTGAGTTTAGCTAACAAATAATAATATAGAAAATAATTTTTACTAACCCAAAAACAAATCGTACTTCCATTCAACCTTATTTTGGAATTGAACCCATGAACACACTGTGTGGAAGTTATCTTTAATAACAGCCAAACCTTTACGATATCTGATTATGTTATGATGTTGCGGTACAAAGTCAAAGCATACATAATCTTTTTGACTGAAAATAAATATGAGCTTTAAGTTGAGGTTGTATGATTATTTTTTTATATTGACTAATAATTTTATAAGGGAATTACCATCCATCAACAGTCAATCTTGCCATCATAAATCTTGTATCTCTCTGTTCACGACATGTGTAAATAGTTTTTCTATATCTTCCAACATCTGGATACCAAGTTTCAATGATGTGTGTTTCATTGATGAAGACATCAGCATCTATATTAGCTGTGTTTATCCAATTTCCAGTCATATTTTGCGGCAATCGACAACCTGGTTCTACGATCTCGGCTTTTACCGGAGTTACACGAAGACGCTCTGGACTCTTTTCTACAGTTTTTAAAGTATTACATTCCGCTGTTATAGAAACACCAATATACAAATCGTCATCTCGATTTTTCAAAAAGCAACGATATTTCTCATCCTTTCTTGATTCCTTTGTGTTTGCCACAGCAAAAAAGTGATTTTTTTCAACAAACCAATCACCCAAACAACTGTATTCAACCACTTTAAATAAATAAATTAACATAATTTCATTAATAATAAACCAATATTATAAATACTACTAATTAAATTTGATAATCTTATATGTTCAACCTACCACCATCAAATGTTCCTTTCATACCAAGACATTCCTTATAAGTTATATTGAATTTTTGATTAGTTATAAAGAATTGTGTTCCTGGAGTTTGGCATGAACGAATTTGGGCCTCAGGGTTATTACATTCTCCAGTAAATCTGAATCGATTCTAATTAAAAAAAAATTAAACTCCAATTACAATAATAAATATGTAATTATGAAAAATAGTTCAATTTTTCTAAACTGAATTATGTAAAACAAAAACTAATATCTTTACCTGATAGGCAAATTGCCAAACACCTTCAAGAGAAGATCTACAGTTAACAGGTACATAATTTTCAGAAAACAGAGTAATTAATTGTTGATCTGCTCTTAAGCCCCTGCAAACGTTTTGTACTGAGGGTTCCATCCCAGATGGAAGATTCACACAACCGGCTGAAAATTAAAACAGTGATACTTTCAGTTAATATGCAAGTAAATAACTGAAATTAAAATTACATGTAAGCTTTCTCTTTACTTTCTAGCTTTTCCAAAATGTTCACTGTACGAACAAGAAGTTTGACACAGTGATAACACACATCTCTTTGAAAAACAAACGTGTAGTTCACATGGTATTCCTCTTTCATATCGGCGCAAACTCCTCTGCTAGTCATGGAATCTGCATTGATCTCTGTCAAGGTATTCTGACCATTTTCCCAGGAGAACCAGGCACCCCTGATTATAAGTGGAATTTGGCACGAACTTTTGTCTTGAACACTCAGTGCAACTGCAAAAAAGAATTTCGCTATTACAACGATGTCAGACGACCCGCAGCCTACTTCTAATTTATTTAATATAAAATTGTAAAGGCAGGCAGTGATTGCAGGTAAGGTAGGTTATAAACTACTAACCAAACGACAGGGCGAAGCCCAGGAAAAGAGCGAGCCGTTCCATTTTCAGCCCCATTGTTTTTCTCTTTCCTTTAGCGCAGCCAGATAGCTCGGCCCCCCTCTTCTCAGCCGAACCTTACCCCAAGTCGCACCACGTCCCAAAGGCAGACATAAACAATCGCCTCGAGTTTCAACGAAAACACTGCAGCATGCAGCGTCTAGACAACGCCCATGCGGCTGCCTAGTGCCTGCCTGTTGCTCGTATACGCCTCAAGGCCGATTCTCACTAGCACTGTATTGTGGTGTACACACACCTACGCTTGTCCAGCTGATCAAGTCGGCGGCGGCGTCGCCCTTCTCTGTACTCGCCACTCGCCACCGAGTCCACGTCAGTGCTAATCTCTAGCATATAAGTAGTAGCTAGCAGCATATCCCCCCACCGTGTGACGTAACCTCGGCCAGCACTCAACTCACGCTATAATGTGAGTAGTGCTGCCCCCTGCCCCCCGTCGTTGTCGCGTCTCCGGATTACCCACCACAAGCAAGACGATATGCACGCGGGGCTAGTATAGGTATAGCGTATCTGCCTACCTATATAGTTACTCACTCAGCCCGTGCAATTGGATTATTTACTATTCTGCTCCGTCACGGGACTTTCGAAGTTTCGACTTTGTCGCGGAGCGTGCGCGCGAGCGGGGATCGTGGCGTTCTATAGTCGTGTCGTATATATAGGCGTACTTGCAGGAGGAGAGCACAGCGAGAAAGCCAGAGGGACATATAGTGCTTTCTATCAATTCTTTTGGTTATATACATGCGCGGGGAGCCGTGAGTAAGTACGTCGACGACGAGGACGCGCGGACGGGGTAGCCACTCCGCCGGGGTGTTCTGCAGAGGAGCAAGATGGACAGCAACAAGGACGAGGCGGACCGATGCATGGAAGTCGCCGAGTTCTACGTGCGCTCGAAGCAGTTCGACAAAGCCGAGAAGTTCCTGAAGAAGGCGCAGAAGCTCTTCCCAACGAAGAAGGCCGAAGGTGAGCGGATTTTTCCTGATACGATTGCGCTAGGCCTTCGCAAACGACGGTCGTTGTTGTTTTTTACCTTTTTTTTTATTTTGCCTCGGTCGCGTGGTTTGTAAGATTAACGTTTTTCTGCCGTTTTGCGGTATGTAAGTACTTATAGGTGTATATAACGTGTCGTGTTTGGAGCTAGCGAAATTAAGTAGCATTGTCCAATGGCAAACCACTCTGCTCGTGCGTGTGGAATGCTTTCGCCCGAGCGTGTGTATATGTGTAGATATATGCTGTGTACATATATGTATACAATAATGAAATTGGTAATAATAGAAAAATCTACTTTATTTGAGATTATTTTGAATATGGGTCCATATGAGTATTTTCTCTGTCACTTTTGTAGGTTGAGTCTCTGAGAGAACAATGAGAATGATTGACCATACTGCGATGAATGCGAATAATCAATTTTTCTTCCTGTCATTAGACTTACTGGCGACTGTATTGCTATTGTCAAAGCAAAGTCAGAAATCGGAGCCTGAAGCAGATGTTAGAAAGAGGCATACTTCAGCTAAAAGCAACGGCCCTGAGGTACAGACTACTATTGAGTATTCGGAAGAACAAATTGAACATGTTAAAAGGTAAGCAAGTTTTATTCTTTGTGCTGTCTGTTTAAATATCAAAACTAAATGGGATTCTATTATTTTCAGAATAAAAAAATGCAAGGATTATTATGAAATTTTAGGAATTACCAAAGAAGCTACTGATAGTGATATTAAAAAAGCTTATAAAAAGTTAGCTCTTCAATTACATCCTGATAAAAATAAAGCACCTGGTGCTGCAGAAGCATTTAAAGGTATATGTTCTATGCATATCTATTGTAAAACTTCACTGCATAAAAAGAATCTGTCAATATAAGTACTTATATTTTTTTTATTTTATCAAAATAGCCATTGGAAATGCTGTGGCTGTCCTCACAGATGTCGAAAAACGGAAGCAATATGACATGTACGGGTCAGAAGAGGAGAGAATTAGTAGTACAAGAACAACCCATACACATTATAATTATACACGTGGGTTTGAAGGTACAGTTTTGTTTTATTAATTTTGTAATAAAAGTTTCTTCAAAATTGCTACAAAAAACTAATTTTACAATAATTTTTATTTTTACAGCTGATATTACAGCTGAGGAATTGTTTAATATGTTCTTTGGTGGTTTTCCACAACAAGAGTTTTATATGCGCAGAGGTGGCGGTAGGTGGATGAGACAAAATGAGGCACAAGCTCAACATGCTCATACTCTAGTATGAATAATTTATAAGACTTAATCCAATGACATAATTTTATATTTTTGATACTAATAACTTAACTTTTTGTTTTTTAGCAAGCAAACGGCTATACTACATTCCTTCAAATGTTGCCTGTATTGTTACTGATTGTCTTGACAATGATGAGCAGTTTTTTTATCTCTGATCCAATTTATAGTTTACATCATAGTTCGTAAGTATGAAAGATATTTTTTAATTTTGAAAAATATAGTTTTAATTCAAATAAAAAAAAAAAAAAACAACGATTTAATATTTCCAGTAAATATTCAGTTCTCAGGACAACTCAGAACCTTAAAGTACCATATTACGTAAAAGAAAACTTTCATACAGAGTATGAAGGTAATTTAAGAAGACTAGAACATTCAGTTGAGGAAGAATATATGAATTTCTTACGGCATTCATGTTACAGAGAAAGAAATTATAGTGAGTACATATTTGATGTGCCTCTGTTGTCATATTTTTCTTGCACAGTGTTTCAAAATATACATTTTACTTCATAGGAGAGTCAATGATGTGGAAAGCAAGAAGTTTTGGTGATCAAGATCAATTCCAGCGAGCAAGGAATATAGAAACGCCTTCATGTAAAAAACTTCAAGAAATGCAAGCGTAGTTGAACATCGCTATTCAAACGAGGACTGTCGATTACAATTTGTAATTTTAGACGAATTTTCAAATTTAATTTATGTGTGGAAACGATTGTGAAAAAAAACTTGGTTTAGTATGAGGTGCATTGGACCTTCAATTCTCGAATGATTTTACGGAAAATAGGCACCATTTTCTTTCTATGTATTTTGAATAATCGTAGATAGTTAAAGCTGATATGTTAAAAATATTTTGTATTATATTCTTGCCTTACGAAATTCTTATCAAATGCAAAAGTAGAGACTTTTGTCTTAAAATCTACACTTCTACAAAAACGTGACGATTATCAAAAACAAAGCATATTTGAACAATTACTAAGAATACATAGAAACACTTCTATTTATTCATTTTTATTTTTATTTAAGATGGATGCTATAGTGATGTTTTAATACACCATGAACAAAGCTCACAAATCTATAAATGGTAATTAATTAATTTATGTTAATTTGCTTGATGCAACTGAAAGAACTTAGTCATGAATGAAATGATTTTGTACATACAGCACTGTTTAATTCATTATAATTTCTTTTATTAAATTTATGTATAATGTATTAAAAAACTATCATATTGTTTAGCAATAATGTACTGTTGTTTGTTACAGACAGAAATTAAACTTATCAAATATTATTATTTGTGTCTGATATTTCATGTGTACTTATAGTTAGCTAAATTAATTTTTTTCCTTAATTTTAGAATTAATTAGATAAAATTTCAGAACAGTGTTATAAAATTAATTTTTATTTTATAACAATAAAAATAAATTATTACATATTAAAAATTATAAATATTATTTGTACTTATAATATAATTTTTCTTTTAAATTATTATCACAATTGGTTGAAGCATGTAAGGTCACCACATAGCAGTATCTTCCATTAACTTAATATGTTCATCAAATAATCTCATATGATCTTTTTTTAGAAAAGTTCTAAAACCTAAGGTAAATCGATATTAAATTATATTCGAATATATTTTTTCAAAGTTAAATTTTGAAATTAATACACAAACTTTAATATTCTTACCAATAAAGAGACTCTTTAATTCGCGTTCTTCAATAAAAAGTTTTTCTAAAGTAATAATCAGATCCTCAAATCCACTTTTACTTGTTTTATATTGAGCAATTAAATTTTTAAAAGTCTTGAAGTCCTCTTGAGATAGAGATGTTTTTACCTTCAAGTTATTTTCATTTAAATTAATTTTGCCATAAAAATATTAATATATAATAGCTTACCTCTTTTAGATATTGCTTTCCCTGTTCTTCTTTATTTGTACTGTTATTTATACTTTCAGGTGATTTCACCATTTGAGAGGCAGTTTTGAATTCTTTTTTGAAAACAGATGTTGATGGCATTGGTGGTGTATCGACACTGAAATCCATAGGTTTGATTTTCAGCTTTCTTTTTTTGGCGCTAGGTTCAACTGAAGCCGCAATCCTTTCCGTAACGGATGATACGCTTTGTAATTTGCACGTACTAAAGTTTACAATCGATTTTTGTTTCGTTTCAAATAATGATCCAAAATCCTTTTTACTCGAACCTGCTCTTAAAGCACTTTGCACTTCACTGACTACTGCTTCAGTTTTATACAAATTAAAATCAAAGTTCTCGTCTTGCTTCTCCTCCTTCAATATAGGTTTACAGTCAGACTTTGCTGCCCGCATTCTAGTTGTATCAAATTGGGCTGGAACTGCAGGCAAGGAGAAATCACCTGACGTATCGACGGAACTCATAATTGGTTGAGGCAACTAAAAATATATAAGTAGTTTTATAACCAAAAGCTGGGGAAAAGTTTATAATTGAATTTCTTACGTTATCTCTTGCGTATCTGAAGAATTCTCGAATTTCTTTAAGGACCATACGAAAATCTTGAAATTTTTTAATATGCGGCCTAAGCCACGACGATAATTGTTGCTTAAAAGATGGATTATCGAATCGACAATCGCATAAGAATATTGCTCCAGAGTCATTTTTGTGACGTATAATACGGCCTATAGCCTGATTAACAGCTCGCGAAGCTTCTAATTGATACCATTGTTGTCCTGATAAACTCTAAAAGAGCAATGATCCATTTATTTAGAACTAGAACCCAGCTTATGATTGTTTTGCTAAGTAATATTATAGTATATTACGACACGAGGCCAGTAAAATAAATTGTAATTGACGGCCGAGGCGAAGCCGAGGTTGACAAACATGTGATCTGAGACTTTATTTTGTACTGGCAATGGTCTGCATACTATTTTTCTGCTCGACGGTAACGGAAAACGGCAACTTCGTTTCGCGCAGAGGCCATCAGGAAGTTGGTGCTTTCCGGCCGGAGGGCAGAAAACTTTATTTACAAAGGAAGAGGAAAAGGTAGTATTCCAATACAGTAATAAAAAAAAAACTTCATTTACCTCGTTTCCTGAAGCTCTGTTTTCTTCCAAATATCGTTGTTTCAATATAACTCTAGGATCTTTTAACGGCGGAAAAGGTAATCCCGTTATTAATACTGCCCTACCATTTGCATTAGCAAAATCTAAACCTTCACTAACTTTTCCTCGACATACTGCCATAAAAATAGCTCCTTTGTGCATGGGATCATGAATTTTCTTATAATACTCAGTCATAATACTGTTAAATCCTTCTTTTGATTGAGGCTCTACATAAATTGGCTTTTAAATTATATTAAAAGGTAAGTATGATTAATTTTTTTTAAATCTATTTAAATCTGTTTTTAAACATATAATTTTAATAATACTTACTTTACTATTTTCGATTTGTGTCCACTTTCCAGTTTTTTGCCATTCTTCTTGGCATTTTTTCATAATAGGATAAGATGGAAAGAAAATTAGCAACCCATGTGGTAAAATACAGCTCAGTATTTTAATTGTTTCTCCAAGAGAGGCAATATATTTTGGATCATTCCTTAAATTGAAAGCGTTTTTTTAATTTTGATATTCTAAATGAAAATAAATAAATCCATACCTTGTATTATATGATGAATTAAGAGTATAACCATCAGAACCAGTACTAATAACACCAACACAAATTTGTTTTTCAGTGACTATATGTGGATTTTCTAATTGTACTGAAATATCTATTCCAATTTCGGATATGAAAGGTTTTAATGGAGATAAAGTACCACTGGTTAAAATAATAGAGCGAACACCTTGATCTAATAACTGCTGCATCCTAAAATAAATTTTAAATAATTGGGGATAAGATGCTATATAATAAAAATATAAAAATATATTGGAAAAGAAGTATACCCAAATCCTGGACTAAAACACCAATAACTAATTAATTTTCCATCTGATTTTGTCATTTTTTTTGTCTCCCAAGCATCATTTTTAAATGACTTTTTGGGCTGTTCAGGTTGAATGTGAACTTTATAACACTTTTTTATTCTTTCTCTATATTTATTATTTGTTGAGCCAGCAAATACAACTCGCAATAAATCACTAAATTTCTGTAGAGCATTTCCTTTTCTACTAAAGGGTGAAGTACTTGTTGTTGTCAAGTAGAGAATAATTTTATCTAATTTATCAATTACCAAAGTTTCCTTGCCTTGACTTATCTAAATATTTCAAGAATTAGTAATTAATAAATCATTCTATCATTATTTTGAAAAATAATATCTGTGTACTTACATCAGCTTTTCCAAGTAAATCGAAAATATAACTACCAGAGAAAGTTTCACCTTCATCTTTCCTGGTAATTTGTATAGCATCAATTGCTTTTTCCAGTTCTAAGAACATAGCCTTTAGAATACATAGATCTTCAGCTGTAAAATCTTTTTGTACAGGAGTTGCATCAAAGGAAGCTGCTTCATCATTTGATTCATTGGCCATATCTCTCATAACAGCTGTGATTTCATCTATACAAACTGCTATATCTGTACTCGTTATCTGTAAAACAAAACAATGATAAGAACTATAAACTCTGAAAAAAATTATTTTAATTTATTTATTTACTTGTAAAGAAGCTGCCTCTTCACACATTTTTTCAACATTATGAGCCTCGTCCAGTAAGACAATATTATTCTGTAGTTGAATACCCTGATTCTTTCTTGTTTTAGGATCTAACAGGTAATTATAAGGCATAAATACAATGTCTGCATTTTGTTTTAATTCTCTTGTCAAAAAGTACGGACAACATTTCAATTTTTGACCTGTCTTGACTAAATCTTCAATATCCAAAATATGTTCTTTGATCATTGGGTCATCTTTTCTTCAATTAGAAAAAAGATTATAATTATATTTTTACTAAATTTTTTTTTTTAATTTAAGAAAATTAAAAAATTTTTCTTTACCTTACTTCAACATTATTATAATAAAAACAATTCCTAGCTTTCACTTTTGCCTGACACATGTGAATCTTGGTAGCAGAGTTCTGTTCCTTTGCAACCTCTGGATGAATACAAAGCTGATCTCTCGATCCCAACACTGTCACATTAACATGTTTATACGAAGTCCTTTTCAATTCTTGCATCGCTTGGGACAACTGTGAGTGTGTTCTTGAAGCATATATCACCTGTGGCATTGACCATCCAAAAGTATTTTGATTCTGGACCAAATCTTTGCCGCTTCCCTTCTTGATATTTCTCGAGAATTCGGAGATGAAGTCGTTGCCGCTGCCCACCTGATCCAAAGCTCCAAGCTGCTGAGCTTGCATTTGGATGTCAGCTTTCTTCAGGGTGAGCCATGCCAGTGACGAGCAGAGGAGACACAGTGTTTTTCCCGTACCTGGAGAATTTAATTTAAAAAAAATATATATATATATATATTAAGCAACCATATCAATTCAAACAAATTCATCATTCATAATTATTGTCTTACCAGTCGGCGATTCCAAAACACCGTGCTTGCTGTCGCGCAGGCACTCGATCACTTTGGTCATGTAATCCTCCTGGACTTGATACGGCTTGAACGGAAAGCGCACCGCGACACCCAGCAACTCGATCTCTGCCATTGCGTGTACTTTAATTCACGATTCCAGGTAAAACGTATAAACTATATTCTCAGTCAGTGTTTATAATATCAAACAGAATAAAAACAAGAGACATGACACGCGTGCCGCGACTGCAGATCGCGGGTTCGGTTGGCGGGAATATTTCGTTGAACGCGGAACGTGACGCAACAATTGACGATGTTCATGTGTAAAAGGATCGGATATGAGTGCTGGATAGGTCTGGAGACTCTGGAGTATCAGCTGGAACTGTAACTTGACGGTCATTTATACCCCACTTTTTAAACCACGTGGATAATTTTCCCGCCGTTTGCAATTCCGTAGTGTATGATTGGCCGATTGGAAAAAATGCGGAAAATGTGATGGTTTTGAATATAGTACCTACGCATAGGTATTTCATTATTAGAAGAATAGGTTTTATTTTCTGGACAGAAGGTGTGAAATTTTATACTTGCTAGGAAAAAGTGTCATTATCTTTCGGATCAAAAATCCGGCTCAAACTTTCGAATAGGTTTTTGGATATATAAATATGAAGATAGTTGCAATATTAGACCCTAAAGTTTTAGAAACCTCAAGAGTCAAGTTATGAACATTTTTAGTTTTATTTTTAGTTTTATTTTGAAAAAGTCTTGAAAGGGTGCCACAGTCGTATCATGACCGACTGAGCAATTGGCACAGTTTAAAGCTTATTAAAAACAAAATACGTATAGAATCACAAAAAATCAAGAGAACCTTTCTGCGGTTTTGAACGTTCTATCACCCAGTAAAAGTTTGAAGTCGAAATATCAAGTTGTTTTGTCAAAAACCTTGAACCAAACCGAATTTTGTTTTGTTCAAAGTTTTTGCAAAAACCACTTGATATTTCGACTTGAAAGTTTTACTGGGTGATAGAACGTTCAAAACCGCAGCGAAGAGTTCTCTTGATTTTTTGTAATTTTACGTATTTTATTTTTAATAAGCTTGAAACTGTGTCAATTGCTCGGTCGGTAATGATAGGGCTATAGCACCCCTTTTTCTTTAGGATTTGCTGAGTTATTACGCTTTTAAAAATATATTAGCAACTTTCAATGTCATTTACCCCTTTCTCATCGCTTAACTCCTCCCCAACCCCCTTCACCACCGCCCTTCTATTTTTTCATCCTATATGTACATACAACATTCAAATCTCGCGCTCCATTTTACCCCTACAATTCATTCAACCTACATACAACTATACAACTACTTATATTAACTGAATATATGTATGTACGTCATATATCCGCAGAGTAACGGAGTAAGTAGATACCTACAACGCTGCAGGCAATCCGCAGTAGCGCCGCAGAGACCTCCACTTCTCGAGTTCTCGACTGCTCGTCCGCGCGAGTACAGTGCTATATAGGTACAGTGTTCAGTGTATAGTTTTCTATCCGTGTATTGTGTGGCTCTGCGGCTGGCGCTCTCTCTCGAGTTTACCCATCATATCCATCAGCACTGCCGGCGGTACGTGCGTGTGTGCCAAAGAAGAAGCTGTGTGCCTCTGCCGCTTTGCTGCTGTGCGACTTGAACCTCTCAACCTCCTTCTGATATCTCCTTTTATATTAAAACAACATATATATATAATATATATATATATATATATCGCAGTAGCCGCAGCCCTCCCATCTCTCGTAGAGCTGTCGCGGGTAGAGGAAGGATTCGTGGAGCCGAGCTGCCGTCGTCGTCTCCGCCGTCGCAGCCGCCTCTCATGTTGCAGGAGCTCGTCGCGCTGCTACTCGGTGGGCACTTTACGCGAAAAAAGTTGTGAAATCCTGTGGCTGTTTCGGTGGAGGTGTTGGTGCACCAGCAGGAACAGCAACTGTAGCAGCAGCAGCAGCAGCAACAACAGCAGCAGCCCTGTTTTTGAGAGCTTGAGAAATGGGCAAGGCGAAGAAGGGCGGCAAGCGCGCCGAAAAGGACGACGACTTGTGAGTGTGCTGCATTATATTTGCATCGGTGTTTATTTTTTTTTTCGGAAAAACAAACCACGATGATGTGCCGTTACTGACTTAAGTACGTCCCGCTCTCTCTCTCTCTCTCTCTCTCTCTCTCTCTCTCTCTCTCTCTCTCTTTTTTCGAATTTTCGGTCGCTACGTCCGGGTTGCATAGCGATTGACACGCGTGGCCGAACAGCTGGCAAGGCTCTGAAGGCCTACGTTTCGATGGGATTCGTTTGTTGAATGGCATTGCATTAGACACGACAGCTTTTGCGCCAGCTGCTCGGCATATAGGTTAGGAGCACGCCTGCGAATCTGCAGACCGCCAGACGGATAGAGAAAGAGAGAGAGAGAGAGAGAGACAGAGAGAAAGACGAAGAGAGCGGCACGTAATAAACTTTTTTTTCGCTTCATCGAGGAAAACGTGTGTACAAGCTTGTGTATATATATATGTTTCGGCTATGCGCTTTTTGTTTGCGTATGGCACAATGTCGCAGGGTCGCGGGGTCCTTGAGAATCTCCCTTTCTCGCGGATGACTTTCTCGAGCGAGTCCGCTTGATAAACAGCCCGTTACCTGCAAAGTACACCGAGGTTTCGTATATTTTATGCACGCGAAACGACGATGCGAATTTTGAATACATAATGGTCAATGTACTTTCGTTTTTTCGATTTCGGAGCATACGCGTTCCAATTAGCCGTTTTCCTTTGAGGTCGTTTACGTTGATGTAACGTTTGCGTTTTAGAGTTGGAGTACTCGTTTTTTTTGTTTTGGATTAATAATATATTGATAATTGGGGTTGTATAACATTGGGTGTATGATTTGAGTTGCTTAACTTTTGTCTATATATATATTTATGTATGCATATACATATTAAGTATAATATAAATAAACAGAGGCAATGTTGAGAGCTTGTTGGAGAGGGAAATAGATTGATATGCAATTCGAATGTGCTTACTTCATTAATGTATATTTTATATTTCTGTTAATGCAGTTCTTGTAATGAGTAGATGATTTATATCTTGTTTATATTTTTAGTGACAGTGATGTCGAAGTAGATAATACTATCAATGATGAGCCTGTCAAGTCAAAGAAGTCTAAAGAAAAGAAGAAGAAGGGTGATGATGTTGATGATTTGGCCGAAGATCTCAAAGAGTTGAAAGTAGATAAATCCAAAGGCTCTAAAAAGGATAAAAAATCTAAGAAACGAGGAGGAGATGAGTCTGATGATGAAGTTTCTCTTCCAAAAGGCAAAGATAAGGCTGATTCAGGATCGGAGTCTGATGCAGAAGTTTCAAAGGGCAAACAAAAAAATCGTAAAAATCAATCTGCGAAAAAAGGTTTTGCAGCTTTATCTATTGAATCTGATGACAATGAATCAGACAGTGAGAAACCAAAACCAAAAACGAAAACGAAAAAGGGGAAGAAAGATTTAGATGTAGAATCTGATGATGAGGAAGAATCTAAACCCTCAAAAGCAAAAAATAAGAAGAAAGGTAAAAAACAAGTCGAGTCAGATAATGATGAGTCTGACAATGAATCGAGAAAGACAAAAGCAAAGGGTAAGAAAGGTAAAAAACAAGTCGAGTCAGACAATGATGAGTCTGATAACGAATCGAGAAAGACAAAAGCAAAGGGTAAGAAAGGTAAAAAACAAATCGAGTCTGATAATGATGAGTCTGACAACGAATCGCGAAAGCCAAAAGCAAAGGGCAAGAAAGGAAAGAAAGCTGTTGAGTCTGATGTATCAGATGATGAAGAATCAAAAGTCAAAGCTAAAAATAAATCGAATGCAAAGAAAAATAAAAAGAAAGATTCTGATGATGAATCTCTAGATGATATTCCTAAACCTAAAGGCAAAACGAAAGATAAGAAAGGAAGGAAAGCTTCAGAATCAGATGACGATTTTAATATTGTCCCAGCTAAACCAGTAAAATCTGTCGCTACATCAAAAGGTTAGTAATTTTGTGTAATTATTAAATGATTGCATTTTGGGAAAAGAAATAGTACTTATTGATACATTTTACAGCACCTAAAGCAAATTTTGCCTTATTGATGGATGATGGTGATGATCAAGATGATGAACCATCACCTCCACCATCAGACCACGAATCAGAAAAAGCTGAAAGCATGGATCGTAAACCTGGCAAACAACAAAAGCCTCAAGAATCTCAGAAAGAAGCTAAAAAGGGCAAAAAAGGTATTTCCTATGGTTAAAAATTTTTTTATAATTAATACAAACATAAAAATTCGGCAGATATTTAATCAGATAATTTTATTAAGAACTTTAAACTATTTATTACATATAATAATTTAATAATTTAAAAAATAATTAATAATTAAGAGAATTAAGAAATATTAGAAAATGAGTAGAATAACATGAAAAATTAACATTTTGTAAGTCCATAATATGAGTCAGATTATGAGCATTTAACTTCACTTTTACATCTTTGAAATTATAGGAAAGAAAAAACGCCAGGACAGTGATGAAGATATAGAAAAAGTACTTGCTGAATTGGAAATGGAATATTCGGGTCAAAAATCTGTGAAAGATCAATCAAAAGATCAAAAAGAAGAAGATGTATCTGCAAAAAGAAATGAATCTAATGGCAAAGAAGAAAAAGATAAAGAAGCAGCAGATGCTGCAGCAGAGGGTGAAGAAGGAAGCACAGTAAAAACAGCTGCTCAAAAGAAAAAAGAAAAGAAGGAAAGAGAAAAGCAGAAGAAACTTGCTCAAAAGAAAGCTGTATGTTAAATATCTATTGAAATATGTTACTAATAAGCAAGTAAATTAACACTTATAACTTTATAGGAAACAACGAAAAAAGGTGAAGCACCTAAAGAGGCTACTAAAGAAGCTCCGATTGAAACACCAGAAGAAAAGCCCGCAGAAACTTCGAAGGAACCTAAAGAGGCTAATGAGGCAGAAGGTGAAGATGACGACGAGGGAAAGAAGAAAAAGAAGAAGGGTGCTGTTAAAGAGGAAACTACTACGAAAGAAAAAGGTAAATAACTTTTTACATATTTTTTGAGCATCGCATAATTTTTAATAAATTTTATTATTTGTTCAAACTTTCGTATTCAAATTCAGTATTTTGAATTGCAAACAATGTTGTAAATATGCATTTATTTTACAGTTAAAGGGCCTGGTAAGAAAATGATTGCTGCTATGCAGGAGGCATTGAAGAAAGCTAAAGAAGACGAAGAAAAATTAAAACGTGAGGAAGAAGAAAAAATACGGCAGCAGGAAGAATTAGAAACGCTTCGTTTGGAAAAACTTCAAAAAGAACAAGAAAAAAAGGAGAAGAAAAAATTAAAAGAGAAGATGAGAAAAGAAAAATTAAAGGCCGAAGGAAAATTATTGACAAATAAGCAAAAACAAGCTCAGGCAAGGGCGCAGGCTATGCTTGAAGCTCTTAAAGCCCAAGGATTGGAAATGCCAGAAGCTGGGGAGAGAAAACCACGACCAGGTAATATATTATCACATATTTTTTATGTAAGGGGTAGAGTAAGTGGACCGGGGAGGGGTGAGCCCAAAATCATATTTTATACGACCTTCGTCAACAAAACTTTAATACAATGTTAGAATATTTACATAATTATTTATATTTTTAATATGTTTATAAAAAAAAAAATTACGTATTTATCTCATTTCTTATACATTCGATGAAATTTTTATTGATGAAGGTATGTTTTTATAAACTTAATATCAAATTTTATCTTGTAAATTAGAAGTTTCGTCGATAAAGTAGAACTTTATTTTAATTATAAATTATTTTAGACAAAATTTATTTTGATAGATTAAATTATTTTCTAATCTATAATAAGTTGGTATTCTATAGGGTATTTCTTCAATTACTGTAAATATTTTTTTAAGGCACAAGAGTAAAACCTGGTAAGTTGAAGCCGCAAACAAGTCAAGAAGGGAAAGAAGAAAGTAATAAACATGAGGAAACAAAAACTGATCAAGTGCAGGTTGAGATAGTTGATAAGCAAGAAAAGCCCGATGAAAAGAAAGAAGAAGAAGAAGAAGAGGATGGATTGAAGGATGCTTGGGATGCAGAGAGCAGTGAAGAAGAAGGAGAGGAAGGTGAAAAATGCGTATATTTAAATAAAATTTTCTTAATACTCTTCTTTTTTGTTTTTTTTTCTTAACATTGTTTCTTTTCACTTAGATAAATCGGAAGAAGCTACTAAAGTTTCAGCTGGACAAGCTTCGAAGAACTCTAAATCTAAAAACAAAGAGTCAACTCCCGAGGATGATGATGAATCGTCGGAAGAAGACTCAGATTCGGAGAGCGAATCCGAGTCCGAGTCGGAAGAAGAAAGCGACGAGGATAGCGACGCAGATGATAAGAAAACGGATGCTGAACGTAAGAAAATGAAAGTGCGCCAGAGAATTCAGAATCGCAAAATCGAGGCTGAAAATAAACGTACCATCGAAGACTTGCGAGCCGCTGTTATTTGCGTACTCGGTCACGTAGATACCGGTAAGACGAAAATCCTCGACAAGCTCAGACGGACGAATGTCCAGGATGGTGAAGCTGGCGGTATTACGCAGCAAATCGGTGCAACGAATGTTCCCATCGATGCTATTCGTGATTCTACAAAGCACGTCAAAGGAGTAGGTTTCTTATTTTCATTATTAAAAGGATTCTTTATTGAATTAATAAATAATTAAATTTTCGTTTTAGTTCGCAGATAAGGTATTCAAAATTCCAGGCCTCTTAATTATCGACACACCTGGTCACGAGTCTTTCAGTAATCTCAGAAATAGAGGATCATCTCTGTGCGATATGGCTATTGTAGTAGTAGATATTATGCACGGTTTAGAACCTCAAACAATTGAAAGTATCAACCTGTTAAAGTCTAAGAAGTGTCCATTTGTTGTAGCATTGAACAAAATTGATAGGTATGGATACATTAAAATGCAAACTTTCACAATGTACTTTATAGTTTTTATAAATGTCTAATTAATTGTATCTCTTATTAGATTGTACGATTGGCAGACTATGAATCGTAAGGATGTTCATGACATTATTAAAAATCAAGCCGTTCTAACTCAACAAGAATTCGACAAACGCGCGAAAGAGGTCATTGTGCAGTTTGCTGAACAAGGTCTTAATGCTGCTTTGTTTTACGAAAACCCTGATCCTCGAAGTTATGTGTCATTAGTTCCAACAAGTGCCATAACAGGTATATTCATAATATTTTCACGTTTTTATTCCTTCTTAATATGTTCGCCGACTATATTCACTAATTATTAATTATGTTATTTAAGGTGAGGGAATGGGTAACCTTTTGGGGTTAATAGTCGATGCCTGTCAGGGGCCTCTGGCCAAGCGACTTATGTTTAGCGAAGAATTACAAGCTACGGTATTAGAAGTCAAAGCACTTCCCGGCCTTGGCACAACGATAGACTGTATTCTAGTCAATGGTATCCTCAAGGAGGGTGATACGATGATTGTGGCGGGTACTGACGGACCTATCGTCACGCAAATCCGCTCGCTACTTATGCCACAGCCGTTGAAGGAGCTCAGAGTCAAGGTATTTTTTTTCATCATTTTCCCCAGCTTAAAAATATAGCATTTTCACGCATTCGTTTCCTCTTCGTATCGCAAGAATAACGTGACTATTTGTTTTTCTTATCTTTTAAGGAAATACGTACTTTATAGTTTTAATACGGCTTTGTTTCGAACTAAAATTACAAATATCAACATGGTAGATAAAAAATACGTTTTCTGTATAATTTTACATGCATTATTCAATATGGTTATTATGAGAATAATGAAATCTATTCTAAAAATTTCTATTACTGCAAAGTTAGTTTTTTAAGGAAACAGCATTTATAACATATTTCTTACTAAATAAATATATAACTAGTAGCAAACAAATGAAATAACGTGATATCATTTTTTTAGAATGCTTACGTAGAATATCGCGAAGTGAAAGCCGCCCAGGGAGTGAAAATCGCTGCGAAGGACCTTGAAAAAGCTATAGCAGGTACGAATTAGTCTTTCAAGTAATATTGAACCGCGCAATTTTTCATATAAATTCTTCAATCTAATTCTTTCTGGCACTGCAGGATTGAACCTCATGGTCGCCCAAAAGCCAGACGAGGTGGAGATCCTCAAGGACGAAATCGCGAAGGAGCTGTCTCATGCTTTGGGCAAGATTAAGCTCTCGGAGCGTGGTGTCTTCGTGCAGGCCTCGACACTCGGAGCTCTCGAGGCGCTTCTCGACTACTTGAAATCCGAGAAAGTACCGGTGAGTGCCCTTTTTTATCCCTTCGTTCGACAGCGTGTATTGATTCTCTATTTCAATATTGGCTGGTAATCAGAATGCTTGTTGCCAATAGGGTATTCTCATTTAATCGTAATGAGAAAAATTGACTGTATTTTAGGTAGATTTTCTTTCCTTTTATTATATCTATGCGCTAAATTTTTTATGAATCCAATTATGAGCCATTATTAGAGACTATTTTTTATCTAAATAATTTTTAGAAATCTAAACTTTTTGCTTTGGTTCTTTATTTCAGGACTTAATTTTATAATAGTCGAATCAGGCAATAATTAATATCTTTACATTAATGTGTATAAATAAAAGAATAGTACTTTTTAACACTCCGTGTGCGAAATACAGTTTCTCGTGCTTGTTTCCTGTGCGCGAAACACTACATTCACGCACTAGT
>UXGD01002713.1:0-24258 GCA_900474315.1 Torymus auratus | reverse complement strand
ATGGAACACGAGCGTTTTCGTATATGTTATGACCTATCAAATGAGATAAACCTTGTCCCGAAGGTGTGCCTTCAAAATATTTTTAACATTTTGAACTGGAGATAAGTGCTACTTTTTTGAGATTTCCTCATATGCGCGAGAAAGCGAGCGGACAAGTACAAACAACGCCGCGGCCCGTATAACTTTGGCCGAAAATATTAAGGCTTTTACGCCGAGGTGTGTCTTGCGTTACGACTGCTTGCACATTTTTCCGGCCGCCTTGCGAGCCTTGATATTCCCTGCCTCGGTTTCTATTAAATGTGATGTCTTGCCAGGTTATACTACGAATTTTTCTTTGTGCAATTTTACTTTTGTATAGCAGGGGTTTACAAATTCTTCCGAGGAATGAGTCATTCTTATGAAAGTAATTGCGTTTGAAATGATCAGCCACGGCTTGAATTAACAGTTTTTGTAACTTTCTGAATACCTCGTTGATGCGCGATCGATTTCAATCGAGTTGGATACAAGTCTTTTGACTATATCGAGCACAGTCTCGCAGGTTTCTGTTAAGGACGTTTTCAATCAAGTTTCATGAGAACTGAATTACTATTGAATATACATTGCAAATAACACTACAACGTACTGTATAACTTAAACAAACTTCTACAAGTGAATTATCGAGGGTTTAGACAGTTACGTAATCGCACTGAAGTGAATATCTTTTATACTATAATTAATACTCTAATGAATACGTTTTATTTACAGCTTCGTTGAAAAGTTCATTAAAAAGGCTTCGCATAAAAAAAAATCCCGATGAAACAAAACACGTGATTACGTTGCTTGAATGAAGTGTCGTGCACATCGACCTCGATTACAAAGCACTCGTCTAATTCGCGGAAGCGTCGAACATTGGAATTTCGATTAAAAAATATTCGCACTCAGAGGGCCGACCGCGGAAAATTGAAAGCGCCCTGCTGCATTAGCCTCTCCGCGCTCGCTCTCTCGCGTTTGTTACGGACTGTCATGGAAAGAAAATTGCCGGGAAAGTGGTGTCGAGCAGGTGAATCAATACCCGACTCTCGGTGCGGGTGAACAAAAAAAGAGGGAAAAACAAGCGCGCCCGCCCGCCAGCGGAAAAAGCGGCTCCAGCGCGCGGCATTTACAAATAGAAGATCAATGCCGGCGGGATGAACGTGCATCGCCTGTAAAGGCTCAACTCGAAAGAGAGACAGGGAAAGAGAGAGAGAGAGAGGAAGAGAGAGAGAGAGAGAATCGCAATCACATTATAAGCGACCGTGCGAGCGCTGCAATCGGGATTCCCCGTCGCGCCGCCGCTGATTGAAAATGGGAATTACGCTTTCCGGAGGGAAAATAATGAGGACGGACGAGAGGCGCAAAAGGGGATGCGTATAATGAATTTCTTTTATTTTGAAAACCAATGCTATAGCCATCATTCCTTAGAGTCTATCCGCGTGTGTATGTAATGGAGAGCAATTAATCCTTGGACGCGTGCACGTGTCCCCGTAACTTGGGTCCCCATTTGCATTCTGGTAAACAACTATTCGAAACAATTGCTCTTTTGCTGCACACTCGTCGAAGAATCCTTTTCCTCTGTACTGTATATCTCGAGACGATAAAGATTAGCCCGGACCAGGCGCTTTGTGCAAAATGGAAAACTACGATAATTCCCTCTAATTAATTTTTTCGCTGTGGAAAGAGCCAAAGCTTGCAATTACATGTGGCGAAAGCTTTATTAAATTATTCGTGGACATAGTCTCGAACTTTTCCAAGATAAATAATAAAAAGTGACGAACCAGGGCCATTGACTCGTGAGTCAGACACATCACCAGCTATCCTGATCTGATCATATTTTAAATCGATAGACTGTTCCTCAAAATTCTCATTTATCCTGCAGCATATTAAATCTTGCATCAGTAAGAATCCAAGTTTCACTGTCACCTCAGCATCGGCCACCGAGAGACCCCCAGCACGCGCACTTGCTAAAATACAATAAGTGCGGACGTGTAAGGAGGTCAGGGAAAAAACTCCAAGTATCTCGCAATAAGAACAAGCTCTAAATTGATCGAGAGTGCGAAGGAACGGGGACGAGCGAGTGGGAGAAAAAGAGAGGAGCGCACTGGCCGGGGAACTTCGACACGGGACGGCGAGGGAAGAAAAATTCCAGCCGACGACGGAGTTCGGAAACACGGGCAGATTTTTCGCGTTTCCCACCGCACCGGCGCCCGTATAACACGACAATAGCCCACGATCAATAAACAGGAGAGAAGGAGTGAGGGAGAGCAAGCAAGCGACCACCAAAGTGCCGGACGCTCGCGCGCGAGAGAGTTCACCGTTCGACGCTACAGGCGTGCGAAACATACTGCGGAAACACGAAAACAGAGAGGCGAGCGGGTGTGCTCATGTGTGCGCACGAAACTCGCTCTTTCACCAGGGCTTAGATTGGATTTTCGACCGAAAGAAAATTTTCATGCCAGTTAGAAAAACGCTTCGGTGCTTTGACTTTTACTATCACGAGGTAGTGACTTTGTTTGTTTCAACCAAAATTTTTAAGAGGTTATGCTTTCTTTTTACTTTAGAATGGAGATTTGACACGCGAAAAATTTGTGTGATATGTGCGCTTTTCGCAGAACAAAGTTTTTTACTGTGATGCTGCTGCCATAAACTCGATTCATAAATCTGACAAAAACTTCGATCTAGTTATACTCAAAATGTCGGCAATGATATGTACAAGATAACTTTTAATGATAAATAAAAGTATATATGCTTTTTTCTTGTGGATTCTGTGACAATTTTAATAAAAATACATACCGTCACATCTTTGATTTTTATCATTTACGACTCTTTTAATGCAATGTATCAATTCAATTTGCTAAATTTATGATTCCCATTGTTACAGCTACTTTAGTAATAAATCGTTCGAAAAATTGTAGTTGAAGTTTACTACGGGAAAAAATTTAATATAAACTTTTATAACTTTCCAGCTATAGACTTACGGATAGAGAGTAAAGATATTACTCATCGAGTTGAACTAAATAGCGTACGAAAAATATTTATTCGTCGACACAATTCACAAACTAAAGTTATCTTTTTACTTTTGCTGTAAGCTTTAATTTTATAAATTCTCAACTGATTGATATTCAGAAAGTACAGCCCGAGGAAAAACTCGGCAGCGGGAGAACACGGGAACCGGAAGAAACCGGACGGCAGGCGTACTTATAAGGCATGTACCGGGCGAACACCGGCTGCGGCAGCAAGAAATTGCCCCGCTGCAGGAGGATTAAGAGTTGACGCGCAGGCGCGTGGGCTAATTCAAACTTGTTCCCCGTCGCCTCGCTCTGCTGGGCCTCAGCCGCTCCCTCGACAACGGACGCAACAACTTGCCAGGCGAGTAGTCGTCCTCCGCGCTGCTCGCGATGAAAATTTGAGACACGCTTACGTAAACCATCAGCCAATCGAGACCCGACGAGATTGCCAGCTGAATGCCTGAAATTTTAAGTACCGCTGCCGACGCTCCATCGGATAATTCAGCCGTGATGCGGCGTGCGGGTTTTCGGTTTACGCACGGCCGGGCGGAGCGATGAGGCGCCGGGTGAGAACGACATGGATAATACAATGGAATATTCAACGGCGAGCATCTAGTTTGATTATACGCGACAATGCTGTATTATTCACGCTTTCACGCGCGCTGAGAGCTCGTGAACGTTTCACGTCTCATCGCACGCGCGTTTCCATCTACCTAGCGGTGTTTTCAGCGCTATCAGGGTTGGATTAAAGCACGATTATAGGAAGAAGTAGATACATCTGCCACGTGTTTAGTTATAGTGAATCCACGTAAATTTTAAATTATTCCACGTACGTTCGCTAATACAAACTTGAACCCTTGTTATACTAAAACTCTCACGGTGGTGCGAGAGTGACACCTTTAGCCCGCATAATATACATCCCACTTCTGATACCATCTACGTTCAATTAATTTAGATAAATTTCGCGGTATAAACAACTTTTTAATATAGCTGTTTGAAAAGTATTTTCTCTTAAACGCACTTGCGAAATACAGAAGTAGTCATAAATCGAACGGCAGGCAAACCAAACACATAGTTGCGTCACTACGGTATTGCAGACTGCATGCAACGCCAAATTCGCCCCACGATAATGGTAATGACTCATCAAGTCATTTAACATGCCATAGATTTATTTCAGTTTCGTGACTAAATTGGACATTCATATCGTTGATCTATTGGTCATATAGAGCTACAATAATTGCAAGTCAATTGACGCTATTTGCCTCTAGTGCTATTAAACTTGATTCTATTAAAAACAAATTTTTTTTAATTTTATACGGATACCGTGAGTTAAAAATTGATGGTTTTTCCTTATTTCAAGAAGTTTTTTTGCTAAGCAGAAACATTTTTCGATTAGATTTATGTTCCATATCATTAAAAATAGTGTCTTACAATTAATGATTTCCATAATTTTCATTATTTTCGTAATAATAACAAATTTTATTCACTGAATTATTAGCATAATATATATAGTTAAACTATTAGATTCGATTTTCAGCTACTTGAATGACACATCTAACCGAGTCGACAGTATTTTATTTAACATTTTTATTACAGATTATGACGAAACCATTTCACGTTAGACATGTAGAACGTTTTCAAATATCCCTTTTTAAAAAAATGATGGCCGGATGTTGTAAAGCATTTAAAGATTGATCTGATTAGTTCGCAAGAAACAGACGCAAACATTTGCTATTTCCGCTATACATTTGAATGTCCGAAAATGAATTTTCATTCATAAACATTTTAAAACTAAATAATTAAAACAAAAATAGAATAAATAGATTAATTTGTTCATGCTTTGAAAAATTATCTCATCATCCTAGCTATCATTTAAACTAATTAAATAGTAAAAGCATAATAAAAATATATATTCATAACCTCAAAAACAAAATATTACGCGCGAAAAGCACATTTGATTTTGCTAGTATATCCATGAAAGCAAATATTTACAAAATCTCATTACACGTTAGCAAAATGCAAATGTTTAGCTCGTTACATTTACCTAGAATTTTCGTGAAATTTGACGTCGGAGCTGCAAGCGCACTGACGTCAAGAGTTTCCAACGCGAGCAGGAAGATCGCGCGCCTGTGTACTCTACCTTGATCAAAAGGAAAAAGCGATCTTTTGCGCGCGCGCAATTCAATTGCCGGCCGGAGTGCACTATACCAAAAATCAGATATCACATCGGCAAGAGCTCACGCGCGAGAGTCACTCGAGGAGTGCGCCGCGCGAGAAGTACGCGGACACGTTAAGAAAATAAACCGCATGCATCGCAGATCCCGCGCTTTTCGGCGAGGGGCCATTAATAACGCGCGTAAGGTACATTTTTCGTCGGGCCGTCAGCGGAAAAGCTCGTAAAGATGATAAATGAAGACGAGCGAAGCGGTGGCGGCGTCGGTGAGGTTCGCCGAGCAAAAAAGTCTGCGGTAGCGAGGGCGCCGGGGATGTTGCCCGAACAAATAGTGCCTACACGAGGGTAGGAAAACTTCGCCTATCTTACTTTCTTCGTGGTTCTTGTACACACACGGTTCGCGCGCTCTGCTCGTCCTTTTACGATTTTACAAGAGAAAAGAGCGTATCTATAGCGAGCTTCTTTCGCGACAAATAGAAGGCGCGCGCGGAGGAAAAAATTACCACTGGAAAGAGAAATGATGTCTCTCGTCGTAACTTTTGATAGTAAAACCAGAATGTGTTCACCTATAGGTACGATGTTTTCATATTTAACTATGCTTTCCTGCTTAATGGAATATGAATATATTTTTATACTGCATTTTTTAAAAGCCAAATAATAAAAAAAAAATTATTTATAAGTAGTAACAAAAATAAAGTTTAAATATGCAAGTATTTAAAGCATAATATGGCAAACGTAGCTCAACTGTCCTGTCTAACATATCTGATTATCTGAACATGCCTGTATTATTTAATTGAAAATCATCTGATTATCGACGAAATACCTTCGTTTGCTACGGTAAATAAATTATTCTGTGCTGGATGGTTCATTCGAAAACAAAACTGATCGCTTGCGTACGTTATACGAGATGTATTATTTAAAATAGTGGAAGATGAGATGAGAGTGCTTTGTAATACTAATATACGCTCTGAAAATTGTGCATTTTGATTGTGAAAGGACGGAAAGTACAAAATATAAGCGCAAATTCCAACTTTATTGTTAATTAACGCTAATTACTAAATCGTATAAAAGCCTACTACTTTTTTATAAAAGCTCTTATCCGATAAAAAATGCTAAATGCAAATGAGAATCTGACTGCGCTCCTGAATAATAAAGGCGAACACGCGTCAGTTAGACTGCACGATGCGACATTGACAAATTAATTAAATCCGTGTAAATGCCAAAATATCATGAGGCGTCCGCTGAATTATTTACAGCGTCGCCAACACAGGACGTGAGTACATATAATGCGCCCGGAAAAAACAGCGAGCAATTCGCGAATCCCTCAACCCGCGTGGAAAATTGCCGGATAAAGAGAGGGCGGGTAAAAGAGGCGAAAAACAAGGGATAGTCATGCAATACAAATAAACGACGACGGGGCTTCTGCCAAAGGCCACCTAGCTCTGCCCCGCCCTATATTTACCCTCGAGATGTGTATGTGTGTGTTTATTTTTCGACAAAAACTTGGCCGGATTTTTTCCGCCGGCAAACGGCTAAGTTTTACATGTGAGCGCTTCTGTCTGTATCTATGTCAGGTTTCCCTGTGTTGATGTGGGTGTGTATAGAGAGAGCGAGAGAGAAAGAGAGAGGGAGAGAGAGCACGCGCGTGGATTTATAACACTTTTTATAGTCGCTACAACCCCTAACCCGAAAAATTTGAAGGCAACGTGGAGGGTTTATCTGTGGGCGAGAGTCAGACTTAAATGTTTACGCACAAAATAAAGAAGAAAATAGATGTTTGTCGGGTCAGGGGGAATTTGAGATTTGCAGGCTTCCAGTGACCGTGTACCGTTATTTCGTCAGCATCCGATTGGGTCTGGAATGGAATTTCCAACGTTCGAGTGCCACAAAATAAAACAAAATAATTTCGGGTGGATTTAGTATTTTATAGTATAAAATAACTTTATAATAGAGGTTCAGATAACATTTCCATTATTTAATCATTTTAATTAATCGAAAAAAATTATTTCGTTGCACTCCAACGATGCAAACGGACATATGTGTCCGATATATATTAGTAAGATTCATGTCATGTTAACAAAATTGTCAACATAATTATAATTTTGATGGTTATTACTATCGATATAAACTCTTCAAATGGTTGTCAATAGTATGAATAATTATGTTATTGACTCACAGTTTCTAAATTTTGATGCTTAAATTTTAAAAGAAAAATCATGAAATAATTTAAAAAGTCTCGTTAATAATTGTTTTATAGCTTGTATTTTTTCTTGATCCTATTTTTCAGAAAATAGAGCGCATGCAATTTAATAAATAAAAAAGAAAAAGTAATTTCAATGACACTTACTAAGTATTTTTAAGGAAACATTCCTGAGGAATAAAATTTTGATAGACTAAAGCATATAAGTTCTTCTTAAATCATAAAAAATGAAAAATTTTGTAACCGACATTTATGTATACAATTACAAATCTTACATTTTGTTTCCTGTTTAATGACATAAAATAAGTGTCATTTCCGTAATATTGGATGTATAAAGAGGCTGTGCTTGAATTGTAATCAACAATAATTACGAAACGCAACGACGCCACAATAGTACTATTGTCACGCCCTTACGGAAAATAAGCGACTTTAATCCCCCATCACTTTTACCTCCTCGTTACGAAATTCCAGCCTCTCTAACTACCTTAGTCGTAAAAATGAAAAAGCGCACACGACTCTTCGGTCGTTTTCAGAAAGAAAAGTCAACGACAACAGCACGACAACGGTCGAGAGTTTCTTCGCAGGGTTGAAATTGCGATGTAATTACGGGCTTGTGCGCGCAGGCCCAGCCAAGCTTGTAGTTTACATAAAAGCTAACAGCTCTCTGACGACTTTTCTTTTTAGGGCTTTCCGCGCGCGGAAAGAAGACAGCGTGCTGCCGCGGATCGTCCTAAATTGAAAATTTATCTCGACGACGCGGAAGAAGAGGTACTTGCTGAGACGGATGAACGAGCAGCTAAGAGTCCAAGCTTTCACGTGGATTTCTATTTATTGCTTCGTTTCATTTATTGATACGATTCCATAGCTCATATAATTATTGACATTTTTATTTCAAGTCATTTAATTTAACCCATTGACGTATGAAAGCTCGAAAAGATCGAAAATATTAATTTTGTTATGCTTATTCTCATAAGTAAAAAAGAGAAAAAAATCATTGCAAAATACGAAACCTTACAACAATCGGGTGAGGTCTTTCTGATATCATCGTGAAAAACTGACATATCTTACCCAAAAAAATATAACAGTTTAAAAAAAAAAAAAAAAATCGCAAAGGCGCATAAAAGTGTTCAAAATGTACTTTTCTATTTTCATATATTAACATGGAGACTAAAAAATAGCAGCTAAAATGAACTCAAATATTTGAGGTTTCAGGCGTTAATGAGTTATTTACAAGAGAAAAATGTGGAAGATATCAAGGTTTTCTTTATCTTGAAATAGAAGTATATTAGTATATCTGTATATTTAAGTTTTTAAACACAATTTAATCATTTTGATGGATACACATAAAATATCCCGATAAAAAGTATGTTTAGACAATGGAACCTATATATTTCGTCTATATATACTTACAACTAAAGACTAAGATAATCTAGTAAAATCAATTTGTTAATTTAATTATTCAATGCACCTTGAGCAGAAACTTGAGCTTTTGAAGTCAAACATTAAATTTAGAATTAATTTTCCAAAGCTGAATACAGTGTATCATGCAACGTACCCATGGGATCAAAGTATGCTAACGAGCCCAGAGGAATTGGACTAACTCTATTATTAAGTAAGTCACGAAGATTTCAAGCGACTAAATGAAGAATAAAAATTCATCAAAGAAAATGATCGTTCTCTTTCTTTCACTCTTCGTTCCTACGTCCAAAACAAACGTCACCTTCTTATTCTTTGAAGAGTTGAAACGTCTCCTTGATAATCGTCTTCAGCATTTCATCGACCAAATTTCCCACATTCCCGGTCGATCCCTTTGAGAGATACCCGTGACCGGGCATGCGACTACTACCGGCAGGACGAACGCTCAGTTTCGCACTGATAACTTGGTTGTGCTGCGCACAAGCTTTGTAGCGCATATCTCAACTGAATTGAGAGGTAAATCAGCGTTGCGTGACCTAAGACTAATAACAAAGTCAGCTACGCGATGAGTTAGAAAAGTTGTGACGAGATGAAATGATGATCAGTGCCACAGTGACCGTTATAATTAGTAGTGTTGGAAGTTTTTAACAAAAAGAAGTTGTCATAAGTATGAGAAAGCCAAGTGCCAATAAATTGGAAGCAATTTTTTTTCCTTATTTTTTAAAATTGTTATATATAGAATATATATCCTGATTTTTATGAAATTTAAAAATTATTGGCATTGTTCATTCCTATTCCCTCTCGTCAGAACAGTAGAGCAGCAGTTGAGTGCGCTTATCACGCACCTGGGCCTGCGGCAAAACAGACGGTCGTGAACGGCTGCCAAGAAAGAACAATGCGCGCCAGTGGTTACCCGACGGAAATTCTATTAGCACGGTCTCTCTCTCTCTTTCTCTCTCTCACTTATACTCTTACACGCTTCCGTTTGCTCTGTTATCGTTTGACCCTGGCATTGGTTCACTCCCAAAGCCCCGAACGATTTTCCAGTGATGCTGGGGAAGGATTATTAGGGTAGACGACTTATTGCACGGCAAGATCCAATAAGGAAAGGAATCGATTTGGAATGTAAGTTACGGAGCCTTCTGCGCACGTCTAATGAATTTTCGTAATGCTCGGGCTGTTATTCAATCTAAATTTAGTTATAGCTAGAGAGGTATGATTCTTGCACGTGCTTTCACAGTTGACATTGAAACTAATATTAATATTGATCTAGCTTTCACAATAGTTAAAATATAATATAATTTAACCCTTAAATATGACATTCAATGTAAATAATTGTTTTGATTGTACACAATACTGTCTATAAAAGATTGTACATGAATGTTTGAATCTTTTTCTCAGATTATGGAAGATGTAACTGTATCAACTGTTATCAAAGTATATAATAAATAATACTATTAAGTTATTCTTTAAAATAGAATGAGATGCACAGTTTATCTAATTATAAGGCAATTATTTCCTTTATATAATTTAAGCGTTCGAGCTATAGTATTGTAAAAAAAAGAAAAGAAAAATTGCATGTTATTCAATCTAAGCGTCTTTGTTAACTTCTTTTTGGGTGCCTTCTTTTGTACTGTTTTTAAACCAAATCAAAATCACGATAGATATTCTTATTTGAAAAATTTCCCATAGTGCCTTAAAATTAAATTGCAATATTCCTTACATAAAAACATACATTGTAACTGTTGGATATAAGCAAAAACTCGTACCTTTTGCCGGAAGTAGTATTTCAAGGTCGGTCAAGCACCGTAAGTCTTGCCAAGACACAAAAGGTACGAGGAAGGCAAAAAATCAGAGGCGAAAAGTTTGCACCGACCGAAGGATAACCCGTCGAGTTTCAGAAGGCGCCGTCGCAGTGCTCTGGAATTTACGGATCGCTGCATGCCTAGCGCCTCGGCCAGGCCCGCGCAGCGAGTTAATCGTGGAAAAAGGTTTCGAGACGGTAACGTATATATATAGGGATAGAGAATGAAAGAGAGAAAGAGAGCATCGGACAACGGAGTGGAAATAAAAGAGATCTTAAGCTTTCTGAGCCGTTTGGTGCTGATTGAGCAATAACACGCAAAAATATTTCGTTTGAGAAAAAAATACAAAATCAATCTTATTATAACAATTACATAATTTAAATAGTTGAAGCAAGAAACCAGCGTAAGAGTATTTCCTCTAATATATTCCAATAAATAAATCGCCAGCATCAATCATCTCGAATGGACACGATTTAGGTAAACTAAGCCTCGAAAATTTATTAAAATCAAATAGTTCCCGCCCTTTTTTATAGATAGAAAATGTATTTAAATGTATATTGTGAATTCTATTGACAAAGGTGCAACACTGAAAAATGTTAAAAAAAAATACCTTTCGGGTACTCGGAGAATTTTTCGAAACCACACCACACCTCGAGCCTCCGAGAATTAAACATGACACGGAGGTCAGTGCACGACGTATTCCGTGCCAGACGTGCCACAGCGCACCGCCGATAGAACGCGGCCGGCACAGACACGGGAGATAAGGTAGCGGCCCTAAGAAATTCGATAGGCCTATATCGGAGCGCTCCGTGAGCTTGCAAGCTCTATTCCTCTGTATTATTAAGCCGCCGAGCGGGGGCGATGCGCAGGATGCAAGCTTCGCCGCCGCATGCCAAATGGAGTAGAGAGGCAGAGAGAGGGGGGCGAAGCCGAAGGTAGTGCTAGCGGACGATACTGCTGGGAAATGCTTAGGCTCTCCACGGGCATCGCGCGAGCGCGAATTCACACCTGCGGCTGTCCGTCAGCTCTCTGAAATTCCGTATAATTTTCCCATTAGAGCTTCAGGAGCGAGCGAGAGAGAAAGTCGGAGGAAAGCGTGTACGCGCATCTGTGAAGATCTGCGGGGCCGTAAACGTCGTGCGGCGGCGTGCAAGCGCGCACGCGCTATTTGCGACCGCGAACGTAAATCAAACGTAGATCCTGCCCGGCGAGTGACCGCATTCTCTTCTTCCCACAAGAGAGAGGGAGCGCGAGCTTTGTGTCTCTCGTCGAGTCGCTTACTCCCGTACATAAAGCGTCACGGATATTATAAGAGTGAACTCGAGTCTTTTATTATTTGGATTCGCCCGGCTCGTTAACTATTAATTCTCGCTTGACCCTTTAATGCGTGCGCGCGCGCTCGCACGAGACCGGGAGTTTATTTCGGGAGCCAGTGGGGGGGTTTTATTCGTTGCGCAGGGATTTCTTATGCGATTAATAATTTGTCGGGCGCGCTGCCCTGCTGCGTGATAATAAATGCGCGTAATGTCGCCGTTTTATCTTTGATGATAGAGGAATATTTTATGACATACGTGATCGCGCGCTAAACGATTCGGGACTTGATTTTATGTTTTTAAGATGTCGTTTGGAAAAAACATGATAGCTTTGAACTTCATATAATTCTAAATTCTTAAAAAGTATACATTGATACGTGTGGAGACTCTCCACACGGAACACATAATAGTACTGATACTACTCTTATATGTTACTTCTGAGTTTATTAAACACACACGAAGAACTTGTCAAAGTTAATTTATTCAATAATTACAGTGTGAGGAGTTTAGATATAAATAAAGAAAAGTTTGATTTTAAGATAATTCATGGTATGCTATTTTGTAATTTTCCTGGTATAATAATTAGCGGATTGTACAATGTGCATTATTAATACTCAATTAGAGGCTGTATTACTGATATACGTTGAACCAAGCAAGTACACACATGCCTTATTATTTAAGGATTCGTATACTCCTCAGCGAGGCTGTCGATCGCGTTAATTATTGATCGCGGCAGGAACTCCGCCTAACCTAACTATACTAGTACGTGAAGTAAGTTAGCCCAACTGATAAATTTCAATGAGTATGGCTAAACTAATTTTGAGCGGATGTGAGATAAAGAGTGACAGGCGCAGTATATACAACGCAAATTGCTACATGAAATTATAATAGACTCTACTCACCAAAAGTAGACAATAATACCGTAGAAAACACTCAATGACTTGTCGAATATCTTACCTGCAACAAAAGAGAATAAAAAAACATTAATTATAAAGTTGAAATACTTATTCGAATAATTAATATTTATATGGGACATGAGAAATGACCTTAAGGGAGCAGCTTAATATCCTGGCGACTCATTCAAGCCAAAACAGGCAGTTTACGCGGCTACATAACCGAGTCGAGGCCTATATACCGGGCAGAACGAGACTCAGCATCCCCGCACGAAAAAGCAGACAAGCGAGACAGCGCGCGCTCGCGAAAGCTCACCCTAGACAATTAAATTTTACTACGCGCGTACAACAGACGGCGCGGGGCCGGAAAGGAACTTTCCGAAATTGCCAAACTTTCCCGCGCGCAGGCCTATTGCACTCGGCGAATCGCAGAGCGATCGGTGCAACTGCAGCGCCGGAAATCTGTGTACACGGATAAGCGCGAGCGGGCGCGCGGGGAGGCCTCGGCTCTGCCGGAAAATACGGCGCGGCACGATTCTCGCTCTCGGAATTTACGATCCCGTATCCTCCCCCGGAAATATCCCCCGCGCGCCGGCGGCAATAACTCCGCGCGGCGCATGTACGTGCAGTACAGGCTTGAAAGGCATCGGTTAACCGGCCCCCGGAGATATTACCCCTCGTAATTCCGGCTCTGTCTCTCTGCCGCCACCGCGCCTTCTTCGCGCGTATGCGCGGGAAGAGTCCCGATGCCGCGCGTGCGATTCGCCCGGATGAATTCTTCAAGTATCGGCCGCGCGAGAGGTCTGCGCATGGCTATTTACCGCTCCGTGGACGGCATGCCGAGAGCCGGCCGAGATTAAAAAGCTACTGCCAGCTTAATTTTTCAACGACGAACGACTGGCCGTCGATCTCTCGCTCGGATGAATATTACAGTCACTCGATGCCCTTTGAAGCCCGAGTCGTATTTAATTAGGAAAGCGGATATTTTCGAGTATCATTCGATAGGCTGCATTATTTATCTTGGTTTTATTTTCATGGCGGGTAAATAATTTGATGAAACATTTTAACGATCAGCAAATAAGCGGCAAAAAGCCTCTTGTACAATGTTTGCTAAAAAAATACACTTTTTCATGATTGATTATCAGAGTTCAAATATTGTTTTACTTTGATTTTACATTTTTTATAATAAAAATTCGTTATTTGCATTCGCGCTAACGTTACGCATTCCTCAGCACATAATTTCAAATTGTAAATTCTAGATCTTCTTCCATGAACTGCTATGTAACCTTTTGACCCAAATAACGTGAATTATTATTTTTACGTTAAATAAGTATTGAACAATTATTTTCGAATACATGAAAATATTGCGCAATAGTCTTGTACTTCACAAACAATTAATTTGAGATACTTTGTGCTTGATAAAAGGTGGAACCATATTTTTAACGAATCTGTCTAAAGAACTGTCCTGCGAATTCGCGCAATTGTTTATAGCCCAGAAATAAATTTTCACTACACGTGAGACCGATCTTTTTCAAGCGGCATTATTCAATTGCAATTGACGTGTCTTTTGGGGATAAACGAGGGGTTTGTATGGTGAAATACATATCGTACAGAGTAAAATTTATGTAAACGCATCGCATATTAACTCTAACGTTATAGAGCATAACATGATTGATATAATATTGGAATAATGATAATTGCATTTGAGTTTATATTTCTTTTATTTATTACCTAAATCGATTTTAAGAAATTTAAGACCAATTATAGAAAGAAAACATTTATTTTTCTTTTTAAAATGGGTTATTAAACAAATAAAACAAAATAGTCATTTAATGAATATTTATTACGTGAATTATACTACAAATAGTAGACACTTAACCTGATTGCAAAAGATATGGATCTACTATTGAGTATTTTTCATTTCTGCATGTGATTGGTATAGGAAATCATTAAAAGCTCTAATCTAATCATCTTTAATAATGCTTATAAAATACTTATTGTATAGCAAATGTCAGAATCAAATTATAATTTAAAAGAGACAACATATTTTACTTTCATCTTTACAAATTTATAGCTAAGTTATTAATAACTTGTATAAACATTTATTGAATTATTCACGTAACAATTACGAACTTAAAAACATTTAAGCTTATTATATTTGACTGAGTTACTTTAAGATTATACATATCTATTGTTATAAAACAAAAACTTTTTTACCATGCTGAATGTATTTTCATTTAAAATTAAACAAGATTGCCTTTCTCAAGATTCTTTTGCAGTAAAAACTCCAAGGTAATTAAAAATCTTAAAATCCTAAGCCAGCAACATCGTAACATAAATTTAATATCCCTTAACCTTTTTACCACTCAAAAATCTTATCCCTCAAAAAACCTCGTAACAAAGAATATTCCGCCGAAAAATTGAAAAAGAAGAAAGTTTCATCTCGCAAATCCTGTTGATAAGCGCAAAATCCTTAAGAACCGCTGGGTGGGCGCGCTCGACCCAGAACGCAGAGTTCGTGTGTGGGTGTGTGTGTGTGTCCCGCAGCTAAAGACACAAAAAGATGGGCCGGCGGAAGCAGCGCAAATTAATTATACAGGGCTCATAGGGTTAGACCAAGAACACAGCGGCGTGCAAGAAGCTCCCTTCCCTTGACTTTAACCGCCCTTTTTACCCCGGTTTTATACCGCTCAAGGAAAACAAGGCGACTGCATATAACGCGGCTGCACCTGAACGCTGAGAAAGAGAGAGAGAGCGAGAGAGAGAGAACGCCTCTTCTTTCGCACGGCAGCGAAAAGCTGAATGAAAGCTCGTAAAAACACGAGGAAGAGAAAGAGGAAAAGGCCTTGCCAAAGAATTGTTACTTTGTTCACTTTTTACAAAGTTTAACCTTATTTTAAATCTTATTATTGATTACGTGCTTGTAACAAAGCTCAGATTTTCTCCTATTGTATTAGTGACGCTATAGGATTTTGTTTACGTTCTCTTTAAATGAAATATTTTTGGCTGATTCAGACAATGTACTATACAATAATATATTGTATACTGCCATGTTTTCAAATCGATTAAGTTGTATCATTTATAATAAAATAACGTAATTATGAAATTGTATTTAGCCTTAAGGGGATGTAGAAGCGAACTTTACCGATGGCGACCTCCACCTCGCGCCGCACCTCCCATTGTTCGCGCGAAATTTACTTCGTGATATTGAAAATTAAATTGCTTTCGATTTGTTATCCTGTAAAGAATGCGGGATCACAGCATTTTCAATAATCAAAATGTTCAATAATTTATATAAGGCAATATTCTTAAAATTGACGCGTGAAATTACATCAAAGTGGCGGTCATCTTACAATTATCTATGTGAAACGGCATCCTCACCTCGCGTCGATTTTCCCACTGTTTATCTTAACTAAAAATTCTTCAATGTTCTATAACATTTATAAACACCTAGTGTTTGCAATGATTTAAGATAAAGTTGAAAAAAAATCTAAAATAAATATAGCCATATTCTCATATCTGGATTCACAATGCTCTGTATTGTAATATAATGCTATAGGCGTATTATCTTCAATTCCATTTATAGAATTGCTCGCTATAAGAATTTCAGAAACGTCTAAATTGAAAATCGATTCAACACTCAAATAAATTTTCTACAAATAAGAAATAACTTTCGAGATATATATCTATATAGATAAAATTTTAACTCCACTTAGCAGTAGTGCCCGATCAGGATCCTTCTATCTTTGTTGCAGCCAATTTCTCTCCTTCCGAGTAAGCATTCAAGACGCTGCAACCTCTCCATCTTTCTCTCTTTCCCCTTTTAGTTAATTACATGGAATGCAATTATAAACACGCTGTCGAGAAAAGCGAGAGGGGGGGGGGGGCAAGAGCGCACGGCCGATCGAAACTCGATATGGAGGATGTCCCTCTAACGCAATAGCAGAGGTAAGGTGTTAATTGCCAATTCCTATAATGTCTTTTTCGACATAATTTCATTACAGAATTGATCTTCCGCCGTAGAAGAATGAAAAAAACACATTCTTCCTTCACGCTCCCTCTCCTTCTCATTTTTAGCCGAGGGTTCGACCTCGAGAACGAAGTGGCGAAAGAGCAAAGAAAGCCGGTCGAGGCTTCATTTTGAGGGTCGCGTAGATAAGGAGCCAGGAGAAAACAAGTGCACAGAAGGAGGGAAAAAAACTCAAATTATCCCCAGCTCGATTCGATTAGTTCGGACAAACGAATCTCGATTAAGGCCGGGCCTGCTAACTATGTGTATACAGGCCGAGCCAACAGCCGACCGTTATCTATACTTTTCCCGGCGATATCCTGCGCAAGCTCGCGCGAAACTTTGCGTACACAAGTGCCGGCAGATATCGTCTTGAGCGAGGAGGAAAAACTTGAGCTTGTGGGATGAAGGGGAAAAGGTTTACCGTAGGAGCGGATCGATAAAATTCAAATGTGTTCTCTAATGTCATAATTTCATCATGAAATAAAATTAAGTTTTTCCATTTCGCTGAGGCGAGACTTTATAACTAAAGCATTTTAAAAAGATAGATTAGAAAAGTGTTTGCTCAAGTAAACCAATTACGCGTATTCTTTGATTTGGAGTTTAGCAAGAAAAAAATGCCATGGAAATAAACTGAAATTAAAGTTGATTTAGTTTTTTGCATTGGAGCACCTAATATCATAGAAAGAAATGATTTCTGTCATCTCCTCTTAAAAGTAATAAATGAAATCTTAAACAAAGTAAAGAACAATTTCATGCTTAGCCGCGTGCACAATCAAACAGCGCTCCATCATAAATAAGAAAAAATAGCAAATCTGGTCCAAGGCTCGTAGAAAAAATAAAATCATTTTTATTATTTCCTCAAGCACTCTGCCTCTTTCTTTCCAACTTCTTTGTTTTCTCTCGCTCTCACTCTTGTACCCCAATTCTCTCTCTCTCTCTTCGTTTGCCGGCGCGCAGCCTCGTCTGCTCTTCCAGTTTTATCACAGCACTTAAAAGCAGACTGAAAAATTCAAAGACAATCCGAGCGCGAGACCTTCTCTCCTACACCACGGTCAATTGTTCGTCTTTGTCGTAGTCGACGACTACGAGGACGATGACGAAGTCGTCGCGAAACGCTCCTCGGGCACTTCACCACGAGGGCGCCATTAAAAAAGTCCGCAACGCGCCTCTGTCGTCTCGCCGCACCGGGCGATCCTGCGCGAGTGTGTGCGCGGGCACGCGCGGTATGTACTCACTGCAGTTGTAAAATATTACGGTGAGATGCGCGACTGTATGCAAGGTATGCCGGAATTCCGACAGAGATATGAGTTTGCGGAAAATTTTGAGCTTGAGAGTGAATTTATTTTAATCTATTTTTAATAGCGCGATATTCAAAATACCGTATAAGGTGAATGAGAAATGTATGCTCAAATTTAATGATGAAACTTATGAGAGGCATTACAGCAGGTGGTATAATTAATTGCATGCTTAAATAGCAATGCAAATAGTAATACTGCTATCAAGTTATGGAGCTTTAATAGCTAAAATGTTTCATTCGAAATTATAGATTACAAACAGCTGCGTAAAAACATTAATAATTAGAACATATGAAGACCGTAATTTATTTGGTTTTGAAACTTTCTATTTACTACAACCTTTTGAATTAAAGGTGTTCAATGAGGTCATGCTGCGGAGCGAGGCTCGGGGGTCCCGTCTCTCCCCGCAATAGATCTCCGCTCACCGCGCACCCTCTTCGTGTAGCTTACGAATTCGGCGTTTTGTTTACGTTTTCACCTACTTCTTTCCCAAATGCCTTATAACCGACCAAGATCCCTTTGCTTTTTTATTCTTTGATTATTTTTTTTTTCTATTAAAATGAAGATTTTTTAAACTTTATTTCTTAACTTTTTATAAGAGATTTTTATGTTCAAAGGTCACATAACCTCATCTCTCACAATAGCCTATATTAAAAACTCGATTCTTAATGATTTTTTTCTCAAAAAAATGTTCAGTATAAAATATTCGAGATGCTTTTATTTTATCTAAGTAATGATAATTCAAATTTCAAAGACTTCTGTTAACTTTGATGGAACCGTTGAACATCCGTAAATTACGCATGATCAGTTCATCAGAATTCAGAAGATATGTAAATCTAATCTAATTAAACGATTATTTTTCACGTAAATAAATGGGAGAAAGCTTAACAAAGTGTGCTGTAAATTTCCTAGCACTGCTTCTTTAAAACTGCGAAAGTTGTGTACCAGAAAATTTATGGCTAAGGTACCCAGATTAAACATGCTAGATTTTTCTCTTGCTACGGTACGTGTACTAGTTAAAACGATGTTCCTAAAGACTTAAAATAAAGTATAATTTAATATAGAACAGAAAACATATTTTCTCATTAACTGAAGATATACATAACTTAACAAGGAAAATACCGTTTATCACAAGAGAAATTTCGTCCGTAATCTAACCATACAGCCGAAAACAATTTTCTTTTACAACTTTTATGTAATCTTAAAAGAAAGTTCATTTAATTTACAAGCCCAACCTAACACCAAATAACGTAATACTAAAACCAACTCCGTTGAACAACTATTATTCGTTACAGCAAACAATTCTCAGTGTCAACAGCAGCCGTGTACACAGAGTATAATAATACATCAAATTCAGTGTCAATTCCGAGTCTCTTTGCGCACTCCCTAAGACACAGAGCGACCAAAAGAAATCCAGGAGATCTCTGCTACCGCAAAGGAGAGGCGGCAATGAAAAAAGCGTGCTTTCTCGCGCCCGTGCTTTTGACGACGACGCTGGGGCAAATAAGAGGAGGTGCGAAGACTTTTCACGACCGCCTGTGTACACGTGCCTCCCCGCCCCCCTTCCCCATCCACCATCTCTCTCACCCTCGCCACGACTGGAGATGGCCGACAAAAATATACGGCCGGAGGAATGTTGCGGGATTTTTCTTCTCGACGCCACGAAGGCGAAAGAGGATGGGGAAGAGAGAGAAGGAGCGAGAGAGAAATGAGTTCAGACTGGCCTGGGCTCTGTAAAAAGCTGCACTTTACTCTCCTCTCTCCCGCTCGCGCCCCCCCCCCATGACCCGCTGAATTCCACTCGCACGAACTTCTTTTTTCTGCCTCTTATTTCTTCGGACGATCTCTTTTCTCTTCCTCGCGCTCGCGTACCCGCTTTCGTCCCGGTACCACCTTACTCACTGTCCACTGGTGGGCTTCTATATCCCTAATATATCTCGCGGACGGTGCCATCTCTTTATGCGCCACCGCGATAAATAATGGTGCTGCTGCACAACATATTTTTGGATTTAAATTTCAGTATTTTCATATTTTAATCTAAGTAGCGAAGGCTTAGTATTATACTTTTGACTCTAAAATGTAAGAAGATATCAGTTTCGATATAAAAACAGCTGCCAATTCATTGCCACTTAGCTTCTTCAAACTTTATTTAATGATTCCTTTAATTAACTTTCACTTCCAATATTTAAATTTCATCCGTTCCAAATTTCAGGACAGTTGGATAATTTTTGCTCTTGTTATATCGCGTAACAACGGAAACGCGAATTTTTTCTAAAATAGTTGTCTTCTAAAAAACAAGTGAATATAATCTCTTGAAATTTTAATCAAATTATATTTCTATAAATTTAATAAGTGGTATAAATTTTTTCACCGTTACCAAGCTTCCTCTATGAGAAAGCAAAAAGTTTCACTGGGAAACATGAGATTTTAGCAGTTAAAGGTATTTGTATTTTACAAAGCATGAAAATTTGTATCATTTCTGATAAAATAATAATGTTTTTTGACACTCCTAAAGTGCCACTTTTACGCACGCTTATATTCACAAGCATGCGCAAAAATAGCACTTACGTACGAAGTGTAAAAAAGAGAATTTACGAAAAAACAAAACTAATTATCATGACTAGAAGAAAAAAAAACAGTTTTATATTTATTTTATGATATTCTAACTTTCATTTTTAGAATACGCAACGATGGTTAAAAAGTTTTGATGAATTTCGTTTCAGAGTTTTTCTACCATAAACAACTCTTGTAAATGAATTTTCTGCCCAGGAACTTTAGTCCACTTTCCACGACAGTAACTAATTGAAGTTTAATTTTTCTTTTGCCATACTGCACATCTTTCGATAAAGAATACAAAGAAACGCGTACAACGCAACACTGCAATTGTTACATTATACGGGAGTATAAAGGCTTCGGGAGAACAAATAGATAATACCACTTTTTCATCCCTTTCGCCGCCCTTTCTCCCTCTTTCGTCTTATCCTTATTTATTTCTCCAGCACTTGGCTGGCTCTTCTTACTCGTCCGTTTATAGTTATTCGACGTACGTAAACCGTAGAGGTGTTTTCTTATCCTCCCACTTTTTTTCCACAAAGGGCCACAAAGAAGCGCGAGCGCGCGGCGAGAGGAAACTGCGGGCATGTGGGGTACGTTCACGACGCCATTATCCCGACGCGATATAATAGCTCGCCCAATGCAGCGCAAGGAAAGGACGACGACGAAAAGTGCGCGCGCATGAAGGACGGCCGTTACGCAACGAAGAAAACGGCGTGCGTAATCGCTCTGTGGCTGGGTTATCGTCTCGCGGACGGCACTCTCCGGCCTTGTCGCTTTCACGCGATTGTATTTTCTCTCTTGGAGACAGGAGGAGGCGAGATGATAGATTTTGTCGTTTCTTAAAGCGCAAGTGCACTTTTATATTTATTTTTTCAGGCTCTATGCGTCCTCATAGATTGTACAATCACGGAATTTGCTTTGAGTAAATATCGTTTTCTTCTTTTAGAATACAAAGCTACAGAATAATCAGAAAAATAATAATACTTCTACAACAATGGAATCGTTTGAATTTCTTATTGTGATAAAATAAAAAAAAATGTTGTATCCATTACATGCCTGATGGAAATAAATTTCACTATTTTCCTAATATGTAACTAGTTTTACTGCGAATGATCTAAGACTAGACACTTTTCTTCGCCATTTACATTCTACTATGAAACTATCCGCATTGTTCGACTATTTAATGAATTAAAAAATTGAATGAGTTCCGCACCAACTAGCACACGCTTGTTCTTGAGTATTTCGAAGATATTAACAAAATTAGAGAAAACAAGTTGGTCAGTTATTTTAGTTAGGAAATGACTATAGTACAAGGCGTGTTGTTATGCTGAGAGGTAAAACAGGCAGAATAAGATGGAGAAATGAAATTTTGCTGAATTATTCATAGAAAGATTATAACAAATGATTTTTTAGTTAATGTTATTTATTCATATTTTGATAAACCATCCAGTGAATTTTAATGCTCTTTCCTTTTACTAACTATTTTCTAATTTATTGACCATTTTATATACATGAACTTCTACTAGAGATATGGTCTACAGAACTGAGGAGTCTCAGGACTCTCGGTTCGATATTCATCACCACCGTTTTTAGTATAAAAAAAAGTATTCAAATAATTCAAAATACTTACTAGTCGATAAGTCTTTAAAAGAAGAGCTTTAAGTTAAGTTTTATTCGATTGCTGAAACCCTTCACTTCACTCGTATATAACAGAAATCTATATTTGCTGGTGAAGAAGTTGCCGCACCAACGTCACGGAGAATTTAGGCAGCGTTAAATATTCTGCTACAGAGAAATCGATATTTGAAAATTGCCGGGAACGGGGATGAAAAGTTAGAACATTAGTGAACGAAATACGGGCCGTTGGTCTCAGGTGCTCGACTGCATACTGAATAGTATCAGCACGGCTGCCACCGGGTCACAGTAGATATTCCCAGTTCGGCCAGCCATCGATTTCGCTCTTCTGCCTCCTCCCGCCCGCCCAAGTCGCTAGGGTATTAACTCGGCTAAATGTTAAGTAAAACAGTAAAAACAAACTAATTTATTACCCCTATCCATTTCCTAAAGTTGACTAGTATACTCTTCAACTACTGAAAATTCATTAGAAATCATAATGAATGTGCTATTTCAAGCAATTAGGAAATTTTGAAATATAGAAAAAAATATTAGGTAACCAGCTATAATTGGGCTATATACCTGATTCATCACATACATATTTTCTCAGCTCTACTTCATATGAAAGCTTAATTACATATAAACTAGCTGAAAAGATAGTTAATAAATTATTTTTAAATTTCTCGAATCATTTTAACTTGTTTACAAGAGTATCAATCCGAAAGGTAACCGTATAAAGTACACACGTTGAGCGCACTTCAATTAAAGTTCACTCATTAAATAAATTAAACAGTACACAGTTTAGTACTTAGTACTTGCAAGAAATGTAAGATATAAGACGCATCGGTTCAAAGTTAGACAATGAAATTTAGCGATAGATATAATATCTTTGTTTGAAAAAAAGAAAAAAGTTTTATTATTGAAATTATTTAGCATTTTTTTTTTTTTTTTTGTGAAAAATTATTTTTAGAATCTCAATTGATTAAAAGGAATCGAAAAATTATTTTGAGGAAGCTAAGTTCCAAAGAATTGGCAGCGGTTTTTAGTTAGTTAAATCACCCCTAATAAATCTTATAACATACAAGTTTTTTTATCGGTTGGGATTCGATCATCTTGTATCGCAAGGGTTCACAAGCTAGCAACCGTCAACGTGATTTATAAAAAAAACATACACACAACGGCTGCGTATCAACGAAAACCGAAACTGTACGTGCGCTTCGTGACACTCGCTTTCGTTCCGGCTGTCTCTCGACGTCAAACAAAGAGGGCTTTCGTTCGAAACGAAAAGAGAAAAAAGAGAAAGAGAGCATGCACGCGCAAGCAATTCTCTGAATTCCTGCGAACCAGCTGAAATTTCCGTGGCGACTGACGGTGAATCGCGTTAGGTCAAATACTCAAATAAACGTTGCTACGAATGAATTCGAAGCTGAGCAAGCGACGAGTTAAAGGTGAAGTGGAGGAATGATGCCTAATCGATCGCAGCTGACTCGGCGCGAAATACTATAGTGACCACGAAACTCCTGTCAAAAATGAGCTAATGCTTCATCCACGTGATCTCCTGACTACTTAATCGCACGAAACTTTGGCGAATATTCCGTATTACGGTTTGATTGTTTGTGCCAACGGTCAATTGTTGATTTCTGAAGTCTGACGTAATATCTGGATAGCACCTAAGGATGACACACACGTAAAAAGAATTAAATAAGCACTAGCCTACTCTAGCAAAATTGGTTTACCTGAACTGGAAACAAATCATTTGGTGATTATGATTTTGCACATTTTAAAATCGTTATTAATTTTATAATTATCAAAGTTGTATAGTATTCGTAGATAACGAATAATAAAATCTTATTCCATGAGTACGGTAAAAAAGTTAATGATATCCCCTTTATTAAAATTGATGGCTATGTTATTTCACGTTTTATTCGCAATCTGATTGGTCGGAAGCATTGCCATGC
>UXGD01002712.1:0-24264 GCA_900474315.1 Torymus auratus | reverse complement strand
CGAAAAATGACCAAAAATGAGCGATTTTCTCCAAATCCACGTAATTCAATCATTTTTGGTCATTTTTCGTCATTTTTACGGACAAGTTAGGGGAAATTTTTTGTGAATTTCGACATATATTCTAGAAACCATCAGGAAATTGTATCAATGAAAGGATACCTATATGGGTCTACGAAAGTTTAGCAAAGTTTTTAAATTTTTTACAGCTTTTAAATTTTTAAAAAATATTTGAATTCATTGTGAAAGCAAATATTATATAAATTTTTACCTATAAATTATAGATTAGTTCTATCTTGATTTTAGACTTTACTTTGCAAGCAATAATATTATCTAAAAGCGACTTTACTAGAAATACAAAATCAGATAATGAATCAACCGCGTTATATATTCAAAATTTCCTAGAAATACAATAATTTAAAAAAATAAAATCAAAAACAAAGTTTTCACGTTGATTGTAACATCTAGATTTGTAAAAATAACAAGGATCACGTCATTATTTTAAACAAACAGTTGATTAATACATCACGTAATTTATCGACTTCAGTTTATTTTTATTTGGAAAACAAATGTTTTTACAATTTATTTATATTCATACAAAAAAAGTGTTACAATAGCATTGCTTACGAAAAATTGATGAGCTTATTGAGAAATTTATGTTTACAAAATTAAAGTGTTTTAAACGAAACTTCTATTATACACGGTTTAATTAGAAAAATTAATTCTTCGCTTTCGTAGTCATCGTATAATGCTATTGAAAATTGGCTCCTCCTTAGATTCGATATAGTATAATAAATCGCTTAATCCAATGAAGCCGCAATTGTTGGAAAGATGAGTCATAAGGCATTGAAGAGTACTTAACGATAAGAAAAAATACGTGTGACATTTTTTATGATAAAGGTCGGAATCTTAGCTGATTAGTTTCATCTGGCTTTCTTCGTCAATGCGAATAATTGAAAAACAGTAAATATACTGCTTACTACGCGTTTCGTATGATCATCATGCACCAAATACGTCCTATACACAGTTAAAAATTATACGCAATTGAAAAGTAATTAAGCATGAAATTTGTCTATTTACTCATTTTTTATTTCGGATCATCTGATTATATTTGGCACGTGGCACTTGTTTCAATGAATCGGCGTATGACTGATTGCACGAGCAGTAGTAATAGTGTCTACGTAATAGTTTATGATTAGAATATTACAAATATTTGCATTTTGTTATTAAACAACAAGTAAAATTTACTTTTGAAAATTGCAGCAAGACATAGTCGGCGAAATTGGAGAAAAAATCGTCCGGAACAGGTGGCACGAACCAGTTCATTGATGGAAACATTGAACTTTCTATTTCCCGCGTAGTGTCGTCAGCAGCCAATCACGTGATCCCGTCTAGAGGCAGTATACCGACAACAACGATCGACGCGTACAGGGATCTGGGGGAAAATATAGTGATTTCAATGATGCCAACGTTACATATAATGATACGTTCATGAACTCAAGGTGAAGCAATTAAAAATGTTTTCAGTCAATACCATAAATAATACTTCACCAAACGCAAGCATGTTTTACATCGAAAAATTATCATCAGATAAGTAACATCCACGGTGTTGGCGAAATAAAAAGGACGCATGGGCTGTTAGCCTGTTACGCGAAACCCGGAGTTTAAAAAGTCGCGCCAAAGATGGATCACGAGATAATGGGGACTTTGTCAGCCGATAGGGATTGAAGTATATTGAACGAATAATCGCAGAGAGGACATTACCGAGCAGAAAAGAGACAGACAGAACAGCAACATACGGCTTTTTCTCTCGTTCTCTCTCCCTCGTCAGCTAAAGTTTATTGAGGAGGAGAGCGAAAATTTACTAAGGCAAAGCTGCGCGGAGATTAGTCAGTGTTTGTATCGGTGTCTGCGATATGGTACACTAGCTATGAACCCCATAATCTGTCGCTGTGCAAAACTGGAGAAACGTGCACTTCTACCACAGTCACGACAACTGGGCAGCGCGTGTTAAGTGTTGATAAGTGACTGACAATTGAACGGATTTATTCGATATAACCTGCCTTACGTGATAAGTCATTAGAGCTCACTGGGCAAGTTGTCGTGTGCGCTCCCTATCTCTATCTATCCCTCTCACACTTTCGGAAGGTATGTTTTGGACCAGCGTATCATTCACGAGATCATTGGCGGCGGTACGTCGAATTGTTTGACGTACGTGCGAGAGCTGTGAGCCATACGATATACAGTGTATGTATGCGTGTGTGGGTGTGTGCATGCGTGCATGTGTATATGCATCTACATAGCACTGTCTTCTGTCTGTGCCTGCCTCTGCAAACCCATGAAGATGTCCACCGATGAGTATCAATCTTGAGGAAGAGCTAATCAGTGCCCGTAAAGAGAGACATGGAAGATGAACATGGAGGCAGAGAAGCCAACAAGATCTGTGGTGTCTGCGGAGACAGAGCACTTGGTTACAACTTCAATGCAGTCTCCTGCGAAAGCTGCAAAGCTTTCTTCAGACGCAACGCTCTCAAAAACAAGGTATAGTTTCAATGTTAATAGTCCTTTTATAATGTCTATTGTACTGCAAAGTCTGGAGCCTATTATGTTGTTTTACTTAAATTCAACTCACTGTGTTTGATTGAGTCTAATATTCATTTTTAAGTTTATGATTAATTTTATCAAGTTTTGTAATGTTGTACATCAGTAAAAATATGTGTGCTTGGTATTATCAAAAAGAATCAAAGATTATTTTTATTTTAAAAGATGTATTCAACAATTAATGTACATTTTGATACGTACATACATAAATAGTAAATTCATTAATAAAATAATTTTTTTTTTCAACATTTAAATTTGAATGCTTTAAATTACTTTTATATTTTTGATGAGAAAATTACGTATATGTATTTACTGTTATATTTAATCTTTAACTTTTATCTTTTAGATAATCAAATAAGAAATGTATCTATTTCTCATACTAGTAAATTTTAACTAACATTATTTTTAATATTTCAGGACTTTCGCTGTCCTTTCACTGAGAACTGTAATATAACACCAGTCACTCGACGATTCTGCCAAAAATGCAGATTAGACAAGTGTTTCAACATTGGCATGAGAAAAGAATACATCATGTCAGAAGAAGACAAAGTTTTAAAACGACAAAAAATAGAACTAAACCGAGCCAAAAAAAGACCAGGTTCCGACAATCATAAAGCACTGAAATTAAAAAGAGAAAGCATAGATGAATCTAACTTTGATGATAATTCTACTTCCTTACCTTCTGTTGCGTCAGTTGCATCTGTTATGTCAGAGTCATATTTTTGGGAATCAGATAAAAAATATACAGATCTTGATGCCAATAAACAATCAACAGTTGATAGTATGAGTCCTGTGACTGCTGCCAGTGTTCCAAGTCCATCAAGTCCCCCAGAGAATTGTGATATAGCTGGTACAAAGACTTTAGAAATGTTGAAAGAATCTTTTCATAACTCTGCAAATGCAAACTTTCCAAAGCATGATCAATCAGAATCCCACAATTCAAATGATTTGAATGCAGAAAAGAACTCATCTAGTCATAACAATTATAATTTTAATTTGAATAATAGCCATGAACAGGAAAAGAGACATTCAAAGCCATCAGTAAAATTAAATGAATCAATTACGATACTGACAAAATTAGAGAAGAAACCTGTGAATTCTAGAGAATCTTCTCCATCGTCACCTTCGTGTTCAAAATTTGAAAACAATTTGCCAAGGTATTCAGCGTCAAAGCCATCTTTAGAAGAACAAAAATCACAGTCATCATTGGCAGAGTGTTTAGATAGTATAAAGTCTGGAAATTCATGTACAAACGAACTTTTACCATGCATGCAACAAAAATGTACAGAAGAGATTGTTATAAACCAGAAATCTAAAGAAGCTTGTACAAAGGGCTCTAATTTAGCTTCAAAAATAATGCAAGGAGCTGGATGGCTTGCTAAAATAATTAGCAATCCAACTGTTATTGCTAAAGTTATTCAAGATCAAAATATTCTTGTAAAATTTATTACAGATCCAGAAATAATTAAAAAATTAATTTCTGACCCTCAAATTTCCAAAGTTTTAGAGGAAACGCTTATATCTCAAAATGTTCCAGATAGCCCTGAAGCTATTACAGACAGCACTACAGTTGAAAATATCAATAATAATGATTTTATTTCGACTAAAACAATAAAAGAGGCATCAGACAATGACCAAAACCAAGTACAGAATCCTATTTTAACCAATTTAATTACAAATCAAACCTCAGGAGAATGTGAAAGACCAAATATTGGTGCTAGTTCATCTAAATCTAATGAATGGAATAAGACACCAGATGATGTTACCAGAGATGTTCTCCAAGATTTACAAAGGTATCGATAATTTTAATTATATATTTAGTTCTGTCAAATCATTTTAAAATTTCTAATAAAACTTTCTTTTATAGGATACCTATAGCTGCCAATTCTATTGAATCTATTCTATGTGAAGCTATAAAGCTCGAATTTTCAGCATATTCGACTTTAGGGGGTAGTCAAAACAGTAGAGAGTTAAATGATGCTGAAAGAGCTAAATTAAATGAGCTTATAGTTGCAAATAAAGCTCTTTTAGCACCACTCGATGATGATATTACAAACTTAGTTGGTGATGAGTGCAGATTCAAGGTAAATTCAATGATTAATGTTAAATTTTTGTGTTTCTTAATATCATGAGATAATATAACTGATTGAACTTTTTTTAAAGGAAAATCCTGGTCAATCTGATCCTGTACTATTAGATGTAATAAATTTAACGGCAATAGCTATAAGAAGACTGATTAAGATGTCAAAGAAAATCAACGCGTTTAAAAATATGTGTCAAGAAGATCAACTTGCCTTGCTGAAGGGGGGATGCACAGAAATGATGATTTTAAGATCAGCACTTAATTACGATCCCGACAAACATATTTGGAATATTCCTCATAGTCAGGATAGAATGTCGAAGATCAAAGTAGACGTATTAAAAGAAGCTAAAGGAAATCTTTATGCGGAGCATTCGCGATTTGTGAGAACATTCGATTCCCGCTGGCGAGATGAAAATATCATCTTAATTTTAAGCGCTATAGCATTATTTTCTCCCGATAGACCAAGAGTTGTTCATAGTGACGTGATAAAACTTGAACAAGTGAGTTTATCGACAATTTATCTAATAATACTAATTTAAACTTTTTAAAAATTATTGAATTTGATTTCAATTTCTTCAATTATAAAAAAATTATTACCTTTTTGTTGCAGAACTCCTATTATTATCTGCTGAGACGATATTTAGAAAGCATATATCCTGGATGCGAAGCAAAATCCATGTTTCTAAAACTGATTCAAAAGATTTCAGAGTTACATAGGCTTAATGATGAGGTAGTTGGAGTGTATTTGAATGTGAATCCAGCGAGTGTAGAGCCGCTTCTAATAGAATTATTCGACTTGAAACATTAAAATACCTTCGGCTGTCTATATTCAATAATATTTTTTTTAATTGTTCATTATGCAAAGCAAAATGTACAATTTTTATAGACTCTTTTTTTATTGCATCATATGCCCGTAGGGAAAAGTCGGGATAATTTTTTACTCGAGCACTCCTCAGTAACAATTGCGAAAATTCAAAATCACTAACATCCCGCTTTTAATTTTAAGTCACGATATTATATAAATCTATAAGTAGTTATAAGTTTATGTTATATCGGTATTTTTATAGTTTATATTACTTATTTGTTAGATAATTTACGAAACGTTAAATTTTTTTTATATGTGGAAATGACGAATATTAACTTGTTGCGAAGTTTTTACATAATAATATGTATAAATTACTCACGTACCTAATTCAATCTAAGGAAGAAATTTGTTTGATAAGTCTAATCATGAATGTATTATATAAATGTTAAATCTATTCAGAAGATTAGTGACGCTTAGGTTTTGCAAGTTACCTAGGCACGTTAATTAAAAACCAAGTTGCAATTGTAAATTAGCTTTATTTTTAAGCTTATCCGTATGAAATATCTAGAATTATTGTAAATTTAAGAAATTGTACGAAAGTAGTCATAAAACAACTATCGTTGTAAAGTATTGAATATAAACATACCTGCCTACGTCTACACAGGAATGAACTTTTAAATAAATATTGCAACTACGCTTAAATCATTTTATTTGAACCTGAATACCTTCTTGGTGTTCTTATATCAATATAGTGAGCCTGTGGAATAAATCTTATATTGTACACTAACGTTGTGATAATGCAATAAAATATATTTTTTTCATAAATCTAAAAACTTCCATACCTGGAATGCAGACGTTTCTCTAAGGATAGTACACACTTTAAATTACATTGCTCTCGGAACTATCGTCGTTCGGAGCAATGAACATATCCAGAAATACTAGTAGCAGTACTGTACTCACTGACATCGATATAAATAAAAACGCAACAGAAAGAATGAAAAGAAAGAAGTAAAGAACACCCTTTGTGAGTGTACTGACAATAGCAACTGACCAATCTATAATTATTTTAAATAAACTGAAAATACCAAACATTCTTGGATTAATGCAATTATGAGGTTATTACTTGTTGATTTTGACATTTTTTAATTTGCCATATTTAAAAGGGATACTAGGAATGCATTTGTTTTTATTGGTGTATAAGCAACTTAAAAACAAAACCATAAGTAAAAAACAAAGAGACATTTATACAGCATCTATATATATATAATTTTAATCAGAGTTTTTAACTCTAAAATACAATATGAGAGACTCATTTTAACAAACACTTTACAAATAATAATTTTTTCACTTTTTCGAGAACTTTACCAAAAAATTCTCGCCAAATATATGTATATATATTAATATAAAAATATTTCCTTTTATCTTTCTTCTTCGTTACTGAAATATATGATATAGTCTTGTACAGATCAGATATCTTCAATCAATCTGATTCTTTCAGGAATGCACGTTACATAACTACAGATTTTCTATTTAATTCTAATCAAGTTTGCAAAGGCACTTTCTAAATGGATCTATGGCAAGAAATCAGTTATTGCTTACTTTAAGTAACAATGATACAAGGTTCATTGAAATAATCGTTTAAAAAACAAAGTTCATGCAACATCGAATAAATTTTAACAAACTAATAGAGCATACAACAAAACTACGAAAATTTTCTCCTCTCCTTTAGCGTTGAAAGTATGTATTATACCAGCTAAAAGTATACATATATAAATATATATTAAACGAGTGGTCTGTGTCCACTGTATAGACACAAACAGAACGCGAAGAAATTTACCATCCCTAAAATCCAAAATGGAAGTAAAAGTTTTTTCAATTAGAGGACCGCTACGGTACAACAAAGAGACTATACCGACTGCACTAGAATTCCGCGTGACTGTGTGCACGTATCACTCATTAAAACGAGCAAGAACCGAAGTTTGCTCCACAAAGCCAATGGACAGCCCGTTTAGAAAGTGTCCGCTCGCAAGCCTAGTTCTCTATTAATCATACTTATAAATACGATAATAAGCATCTCAACGGACTTCATCATCATTATCATCAATCAATCGTCATCCCTCTCCACCTCATCTTCACCCCGGGATCATTCTTTATCTGATCTCGATGCCTTGATCTACGCTGGTGTCAAATGCGGAGGCGGTGGCCGAGCCATTCTCTTCGCACGTCGCATCGCCAAAGGCCAGCTTGTAGGAGAAGCTCGTCGCCGGCAGATTGGCCCGCTTGTAATGGTAGAACTTCTCGGTGTTGCTCTGGAAGGTCCGGCAGAGGGTCGTGCAATTTATCTTGTCGGCGGCGATGTAGCAGGCGCCGAGGGCCGCCGAGACGGTTAGCCGCAGCAGGGTGAACTCCTCAACAGCGTTGCTCCTGTGGATCTCGCTGACGAAGCCGGTTTTCAGGTAGTTCCACGACTTCCATACCGAGCCGACGCATATCACCTTCAAGCCGCCGTTCTCCAGTTTCAGATCCTATAAGCGATTGCGTGAATTGTTTAGCGTGTAATTTGTTGGATGCGAAATATTCGAGAGTTGACTTTAAGATAATTTTATTCTTTAAAAATGTGTCTGTTTAAAATGTTCAATAAAGGATATTTTTTTAAAATACTGTATTGCTGGTAATATTTTCTAAATGGCTGACTTAATTAATTACATTAATTTATGTGACATATCTATAATCTACATTTCCAATGCCCAAATTTGTTTATGATATCTAATCTACCGACCCCAGTTAAGTACAAAAACAACATAAACCCTTTTTTATCGAGCTACATGAAAATTAATTGATGAAAAAAAAGTTTTCAAGTACCCTTTTTACTGGATCTGAAAATTATTGGAACAGCCATCTAAAGATACTTTCCAAATTATCAATCACTCTGAAGTAATAGTTACAGAAATAAGCCATGATTTTATGCACGCGTATTTCAATCACGTAATTTTTTAGTTGAATTTTCTAATTGTACTAAAAAAACATTTTATTAGTATATGCTGTAAGTCATACTTTTGAATAAAACTTTTGATTTTAAAAATTCAATTCGTATGTAAATTATAATAAAAATATACGTATAGTTTGAAAATATGAAATAATCTTCAAAATACTCGATGACTCCAATACTTCAATGAAACAACGGTAAGAGAACCCGAGTAAGGAATAAAAATTACAAAAATAAATACATTGCCTTGTAACGTAAATATAAACTAACAAAATAAGAAAAATATCATAGTTCTTTTATAATTTTACCAGCTTGCAATTATATTATCAGACAATGCAATGATATTTGCAGTCATTTTTAATTTTTACTAAATTATTTCTCTCAGCAAACTTCGTGAACACTACTCCTTGAACAAACTGAAGACTACACGATTCTCCGCACATATTTACAAAAATTCGTCACTTCTACTGAAAAAAAACCAACCACTGACTCCTAAAAATACCCTTCGAACTTCTTCCCCTTCCCAGACCAATCAAAAGAAAAAATATATATATATAACATACATTGTGAGCTTTGCGCGACACAGCGACGACGTACTTGGCGAGCATGACGCCCGCCTCGTGAAAGAGCTCCAGACACAGCGGATCCTTGCGCTCACAGCCCAGGGCCAGCTCCTTCGTGAACATCGCGAACTTGCACTTGTTGAAGTTCGCGTAGAGGTGGGGCAGCATGCTCTGCTGGTCTGTCACCTCGAAGTACTCTTGCATCGCCGGCCAGACGTAGCTGATGGGATGGGGCGCGGGCTCCAGACCGTCCAGGTCGTCGAACACGTACTTGCAAGCCCGGTGTGCCAGCCAGTAAGCTGGAATGTCAATGGATAGAGTTAGTGTGGTTGGTGTTGGTTGACGTAGAAAACATTTTGGTAATTTTTATTATACGGAAAATATTTACGATTTTCAGATCTTGAAATTTTTCTTATAGCCGTTTATTGTTTTGTATTTGATAGAAATTTATTTAAACATTTTATTGAGATTATATTCAGATGATAAGATTCTGATAATTTTAGATCATTTGGTTTACTGGCTGCAAATATATATTTCTTAAAATAAGTCGCTCAGCCTTTGAGTCATCAAACAACTAGGTCGTTGATCCACTCTACGAAAGAACCAAAATTACTTCCAGACAATGAAAATTCTGGCTGAAGACACTACTCATAAATATGAAATTTTTATTTACCACTAAGCATAATTATTAATAAAAATATGCAATTTTTAATTTTGACGTCGATATCGATTCGAACAGGATGTCGATTTTATACAGACATTAATCTTTTTTTTCAATATTATCAGTTCAAGAGTATAAATGTTGAAGTAATTTATGATTGAATACGATATATCTGTCGATAATAAATATTTCAGTACGATTTTATTGAAATCTATTCATTAATTTGATAATTTGAATATTTGAATATTTGTATAATAATTTTAATGAAAAAAAAAAAAAAAAAATTTTTATGTCATTCGATTCAGAAATATTTGCAGCTATTATTATCAGAAAAGCTTTTATTAGTCATTGTATTATCTTGCAGGAAACTTAAGATACAATATTGAGATAAGCGAAAACCATATAGTGTTTAATAGTTCAACATTTTTATTCAACTCCAACCAAATTTCTGAAACACTACGTTTTAGCACCTCTAGTAACTATAAAATTCTAGCACCTCAACTGTGATAAAATATTCGTTTTCGTCTTGGGCGCAAATATAAAGAATTAATTAAGACGCACCAAGTAGTGCGCTAGACAAAAATATACGAGTTTAACATATAGGAAGGAGAACCTTTGCCGCCTGCGTGCAACGATACCAGATCGTATTGTATATATTGGACTATATACGGGTGAAAAAAATGACAACGAGCAAGGTGAACCGTGTCGTCGGGGTATCGGATTACAAGCGCAGAGCCTGTTTGTTGATTACTCGTCACCTTTTATATGAGCGCACTGCGGTATAAGTTAATGCGGAATTCATCAATGTTGAGTAACAATTTAGCGTTCTTACGCGCCTAATCGAACGATTGTTAAGGAATTTGAATAAATCGCAGTTTATCGCTTTTGCTTTATAGATAGCTAATTTACCTTCTTGCGTTCAATAACGTAAAATTACTTTATAGAGATGTCTTTTTTATTTACTTGGTAAACTGTTTAATATTTTTTTATGATATTAACGTAATTATTACTACTAAGAAAATATTTTTATAATTTTTTTATATTCAACCAATATTGATAAAATAAAAAAAAATTAATAATAAATTGTTTCAATTACTTTAGAATGAGTCATGCACATAAAGAAAAATTTTATATTAAAAATAAATGTTTTGTAGTAACTCTGTGATAGACATATGTTATAAAAATTGCTGCAAATAACAATTTCAAATATGAGATATTTTTTGTATCCAACAGTTTTCTCGATCGTATAGGGTTTTCCGTAATGCAATAATTGTGTATGCAATAAACAAAGCAGCTACAAAGATGAACTAAGACGCATAACTTGTAACAAAAGAAATGGCATATTTTCTTATCGAGAGCAGACTAGATACTGCTCGCAATATATAAGTTCAACTTCATAACTCGAATGCTCGCATAAACAACAAGAGCATTAAATCAGAAGAATGTGACCTGCTTTGCGAAGGGAAAGTAACGAGTAACAGCCAACTGTTACAATTCTCAATAACGGGTCAATTTTTTTTTTTTTATCTATATTTTTGTGCTTTTTTTGTATAATGTACATATACAAACAAAAATGAACCCCCCACTCTAGAATATATCAAATTTGCTGCTGCCTTCGACGTTGTCGGAAAAATCGTTATCTCGCCGATTTCAAAACCGGTTCCTCGCTTCGATAATACCAATAATGCTACCGTCAACCTTGCAATCGATTTTTAATAATCCCTAATGACTCCTACCACGAATTGCGCAAAATCACTCTTAGACTCCCGGACTTGTTCTTTTTTAATTACCAATACCATTTTTCCGCGTCAAATCAATCACCCATACAAAAACCCTAACCATTTTTCTATCGACAAAAAAAACTGCATCACGGCGCAACTACCAGCATCATACGACTAGCGCGCGCATCACATAGTAAATGAGAAAATTGCGAGAGAATGAGGAAGTTACCGCTGCCCTCGTCGCCCATCATGTTGCCCCAGCCGCCGCATCCGTAGCTCTTGCCGTCGGGGTTGACGAGGAGGGCGTTGCTGCCGGTACCGGAGATGAGGACGATGCCGCCGTGCGGGGCGCCGGTGCGCACGCTGCCGAGGCTGTCTGAGCCGACGGTGTAGTCATGCGATGCAGTAGGATGAAGCCGGTGCAGCGTCTCTGCCAGCACTCTGTTGCTCTTCTCCTCCTCGCAGCCGCTCAAGTTCAGGCCCTGAAATGGGGAATGGGATGGTTAAATTTTGCGTTCAGTTAAAATTTAACTAAGAAAATGGTTTAGATGCAATAATTAATTAGTAGAAAGTAAGTTTTTTTCTGTATATATTATTTTTAAAATATAGATCAACATTCATCATCGGGAATGATAAATTTTCAAGAAATTTATTTGTTAAATACAAAATTAAATTAAAATTCTTTTTTAAATAATGAAGGTATTATTTATTCACATTTCTTATTTCAATTTCCAACTATGAAGAATATGAGTCTCCTGCACAAGATTTAACTTGTTAACAATGCGCATAATTGGCATCAGAATTATATTTGACTTTGTTAAACGATAAATAGTATCTTAATAGCTAATTTTTTTACGTTGCTTTAACAAAAATACGTTGTGATAAGTTTGCTTAATAGTATGGGCGAAAATTAAAAAAAAATCTTAATGTTTTTTTTAAATAAATAATAATTTTTTCAGAATATTCAAGACATTTTTAGCAGATTAGAATTTCACTAAAAAGTAATGCAGGTGCCCATTTTTCGATCAGAAACCAAGTCCTTGACTGTATGTTGTTACGTATGGATAGGAAGCAAGTAAGGAAGAAGGAAGGACAATTGTTCTTCTCTATTTCTGTTTAAGGTTACGGGGTATATGCGGGTGGGACATGTACTTTTCATGGTTTGACAGACTCAAGACAAGGTCGTTGAATTAGTAATTCGGAGGATGATTTCCATGTACCGAATCTCATTATAGAAATTTGTATGAGGGCTAGAATATGTAAAATAACAAAATAAGTATGTCAAAAGCAGCGTTACATGTTCAATATTGGAGCCAATTAGGGTATTGAATGGTTCATTAGTTAAATTTGTTTTTTAATTTTGAATATACCTATTAGTTGCTGCTCATAGAAATAAAATCATTAATAAAAATGGAAATTAATAACAAAAGATTTTAGAATGTCTCATCCAAAGTTCTCAACATTTCGAATTTGTTTTAGTAAAATTTTATTTAGAAAATTACATAAGAATTTTGTTTAAATCTGTTCAATGTAATATTATAGAGAAAAAAGAAAATTTTAAATTAACGAATTTAAAGAATTTATAAATAAATTTGAAAAGATTCAGAATACCATTCCGAATTTGATTGTGGGAAATCATACGCAGACTTCATTTAAGCGATAATTCTTCGTTGAGTTCAATCTAAACCAATACGAAGAGTTTTGTTGTAGAACGCAAGTGATCATAATTCCAGATGAGGTTTGGTATTTCATTACAAAACCAATAAGCGTTAATAAAAGAATCGTATTATTTACAAGAAAACCTTACAAAAGGAAGTAATAGGTATGAGATACCACGAACTACAATAAATCTACCGGAAATGTTACGGAATGTATATAAAATTATCTAAAATTATATATTTCGTGTCAAACTTACAATCATTTCATTTCCTTTGTCTAAAAGAACCGCTCAACATCACCTTTCGTACAAAATAATATTCATTAACCATGCAGCACATGTCGCCTCATCCCAACCATATGATAATAATAACCATTTGACAATTGAAGTATCAGCAGTGCCGATTATGGCCAATTAAGCCATGAAAAAAAGACGCACACACACACACGCATCGACGCCTGGGCTTTGGAGACGTCGCGTGATGAGCTTTTTCGCACTGGTCGACGTCACGTGTGCGCGCGTATGTATTATATATATAGTTTTCACGATCACAAAGGAGGAAATGATGATTTATGGAGGTTTAATGCCACTTAGGAGGAGGCATCGCAATCCTGCTAGAATTTTCTTCACCTTACAATTGCCCGCGCCGCGAGTGCATAGTCGCCGAGTCTTTTTTTTTCATTCAGAGCGCGATATAAGTATATTTAAGCGTCCGCGTATAATTGACTGGCTTTGCAACTCAAATTTATTAGAGCTAAACTGTAATTCAGAGGTGATAAAACGACGGTCTATGAATAACCGTGGCGTCAAAAGTCAACGAAAGTTCATTCTGATGAAGCGCGTGCTCAAATTGCGATGTAAAAGGTCTTTATCTTCGTAACTTTGCCGACTTCTGCAGTTTTAATTCGTATTGTTTCACGTTTCATAAACTCGATTGAAATTGATATAAGAAGTCAAAGTAGTTCACACTGGTTTCACAGAACGCGCATGTAAAGTTGAAAAAATTAATTCCAACTTTCAATTTGTCACAGCCAAATCTCGTCACCGATCTTTATTGCCAATGCCAAAGTAATGAGCAAAAAGCTCGTCTTGTATTCCGTCAAAACGTCGCACTATAAATCCAAAACGTAGAGCATGAATTATGAATAGCCGGACGTTCGTTTGCTACAATAGAGACACACACGCGTGTGTGCGAATATCGATTTTGGAAAGTATGGAATACTTCGTTGTACAAGCGGAGAGTAGCACTTTAATCGGATGCGCTTTGATTGAAAGTGCCGGGCTCTGGGAACTTTACCGGTCGAAAAAGATGAATGATTGCGCGCCGCGCTGCCCATCAGCATAATAAATTGCGTTGTAACAGCGCTAGATGCGCACTCGAATGAAAATTATGACTCCTTTGGCAAGGACGATAGAGCAATCTGCAATATGGCCAGGCACACTCGTGGGAAAGTTTTCATTACTTCCGGGTGGAAGAGTTTTATCGCTACTTCACTTTCATCAGTTTATTGACGTTTGTAGGTCAAAGTACGCGTGACATGAGAGTTCGATGTGTGCATATGCGATCTCGCGACAATGCAGCGATTATTGGCGATAATGCAATTTACGATTAATCGGTCACCCGAATTAGTAAAAGTGACACTTGGAGGCACTTGAATGTAAAAAGTGTGTTACGCGCGGCATTCCTCGTGACGCGTAGTTTTATCTTTTTCTTTTCTCGCAGGACAGTATGTACAAAAAGTTTTATAAAAAAGCGTTGATAAAAAATTCTGCCAATCAATTTTTATGCGCATTATATAGAAAATGCGATTTTAATAAGATTTTCCTTATGGGCATCTTTAAGAGGTCTGTCGGGCGCTTTAATATTCAGCTTTGAAGGAAGAAATAAATATGAATGATTGACTTCGTCGCGCATTATTCTTCCCATAATTGAATAATAGTCAGTTTTGTTCAGTCGGTTACGGAATGAATAAACGCTAAATATACAAGTTTGAAGAGCTTGGAAAAACTCTATTAAGTCATCAATCAAGATAAAATTCATTCTCTACACACCTGACTCAATAGCAGGCGCCATGTCATATTCAATTGTCAAAACAAATACTCGATAATATCATAATTTATGATGTAATTTGTGTTTTAATTATGTCACACAATGAAGTAACATTCTTAGTTATTTATCGATTCCAATAATAATGCGAGATTCAATTCAATTTAAAAAAAAAAAGAAAATATGTTTATTTATGTCAAGTTTGGCATTGAAACCTTTATTCAAGTGTCTCTAGATGTGCTCAAATTATCCTCATGGCACGCCTAATTAGCATAAAAATTTCGTTCCCCATAAAACCAACATTCCCAACATTACCAAGGAAAGCCAAACATTGCATCACCATCGTATACTTACAACGATATCATAGGGCTCCGAATCCGGTATGCCGAGCTGCGCCTTGGACCTGACAATCATGTCATTGATCCTGGACGCCGTCTCCTCCATGCCGAGAGCCTGCAGCCGAGAAAAGAGAGAAAAAATGAACGCATGAGTATACATGTATATTATACATAGACGCTTGCGAGCACATTAAAAGCTCGTCATCACAGCCTTCGCTGCCGCCACCGCCACGTCGTTATATTGATTGGATAGATCTGACCGCATCGACTCCAATTGTACGCGGGGCGGCAATTGCGTAAGAGCCACAGCGCGGTGCGCAAAAGAGTGCGAGAGAGAAAGGGAGAGCGTCGGCAGATAATAAAGCGCAGTTAACACGCGTGCCCTCGAGCGCCAATCGCCGCTGGTCCCTTTTCGCACGCGCGAATTTCCGCGTCGCCAACAATAGCATGCCGGGAGTTTATTGGTCGCGGCGGTGCGGATCAGCTGATTTTTGATAATGACCGGGTGATCAGAGTATCGGGTGACGGTTTATGCTTTGCTTGTTATATGTGGATAGCATGCAAACGCGTATAATATAGCTGATGCGATTAAGCGATAAAACAGCTTTATTGGGACTTTATTGATGGTATTCGGTGTCGTTTTGATACGTCTATATAATAACTTACGTTAATTTTCAAAAATTGTCAATGAAAATTTAATGTAAATTTAAACTAGCGTTCATTTTATTATGTATTCATTATTGTATGTTTTTTAAATAATAAGTTACCAGCTCTGAGATCCTTAACAAATGAACTGAATTTTTTCCGGTTCTTCAAAATTGGAAGAAAAGAGAAAAATTAGCTCAAATATGAATGTCGAGTAAGTACATAGCGAGAATGTGTGTGTCTAGGGAGCTTTATAATTTACGAGGCCGATTAAGCCTAACTTTACTGCGTCTCTATAAACATCACGAGCTTTATGTGGGGACTATTTCACAATCGTACCCGCGCCCATGGAATTTTCGTGAACATTGTTTTCGTTTCCCTAATTAAAACCATATTTCATAAAAAAAATTATTATTATTATTATTATTCCTCACATTTTAACCATTTTTAATACTTTAATACAAGAAGTTAAAATCCTCAACGAACTTTATAAAGTTATTTGACAAATCTATAATAAAAAAAAAAACAAAGAAAAGAAAAATACTCACTATTTTTAGAAATTATTCCACACTCATAACCCCGCATTAATCCATATTTACTACAACAATGAATTTCGAAAAACCTTGACTACCGTTTAAACAATAAACCTCATCCGAGACAGCCCGCGTCTCACATCCGACTTTTATACTACTTTTGCAAAAGGATGTGAGAAAATTGCTGGGTCAATAAAATGCGTGTCTCGCCAGTGGTGCAGTTAAGATCGAACGACGATGGCGCAGTTGTCCGCGACCGGCCGGCACTACTAGTCTCGTTGAGTCATTAATGAACAGCGCACGCGCATGCTCGGATATAGTAAGTGCAGAACATATAGCGAGGATTTACCCAGTGATTCGTATGAGGTCCTCTGACTTCGGCCAGCTTCTTGCCCCAGCCATCCACCACGATCAGCGTCGAGTGTGTCGCGCCTCTGAAAATTAAAATCAATTGTTGAGTTTGAGAATGATACGGTAGTCGTTTTAGGAACGTTTTAATAACTGGGCAATGGTTTAACGATACAGAATGATTTCGTGTTGTGTATTAAACTACACTAATTATTTCACTTTTTGGAAAGTTATTTTTATCATTTCTTTATGATTTTAATGATTTAAAATATTTAAGGTTACACACCGATCATTAAAGTAACAATTTAGATTACCAAGCCCCATTCAAAAGCATTGAAAACTCGTGCTAATGGATCTTAATATACTCTTTTTTATAATTGAAAATTATTTTTAAAATTAATTTATTGTTAAACCAAAGTGTATTAATTAAAGTTTCTATAAAATTATTATTGTTATAGTTTATACATAGTCTCGTACATTTTTATTGTTACTACTCTTCTATTTTAATTACTAATATCTAATCTTTAAAATATCAAATTCAGTAAGTAGTCGAGATAAGTGTTATCATTTCACCATCGAGGAGCATGTAAATCAGGTTCCACACATATTTAGAAACATTGAGTACTTCATTCTTACAGTGCAGGGAAAGGAAATATCAATAATAAAAATTTATGCAATCAACATAACCACATACTTGAGATTATATGACTCATAAATAAATAGTATTTTACTTTAAAAATACCATAACAGCATAAACTAAATTTGTTTGAATAAATATTGAAAATTCAATAAAAGTAGATGTAACATATTTTATAATATTATTTGAAATGATATTAAATAACCATTTATATATGTTTGCAAAGTGCTCAACTCATTTCTCCAGTCTAAATATGTATAATCTTTGTAAAATACATTATAAGAGATTCATATTATAAGTTCAAACAATTATAAGATGGAGATTTATCAAAAAATTTCTGTAATTATACTTTTTGTCTGTTTTGTATTTTGCAATGATAAAATCTTTCAAGTAAGTCTTCAAGTTAAAATGCAGTTCTTGAGATAAGCTAAAAAAATCCTATGTACATTGAAACTGTTGATGAATATAAAATAAACGAAAGGGGAATTGATCGTAAGAAATGTTACAAACTATATGTATATTTGTATCCTTAACAAATAATTAATTATATGTATAATATTATATATAATATTTTTTAAATTTGTTAAAAATATATATATTTTTAACAAATGGTAATATCCTAACAAAGAACTTTTATCTAAAACAATATTTTTCTTTGTACGAACATCTCTCGTAAATTTGACATATTAGACTGCTCTTTATCCATATTAAATTAAACGAGGTTAAAGACCTTCGCATTTACCGTGACATTTGTTCCAATTGTATTAAACGCAATCCTAATTACAAGTTATCGATTTATTAGCCAACTTGACATGTTTTTCGAGCAATTTCCGAGGTTTCAATATCTCGTAGGTCAAAGGGTAAGTGAGTTTTTAGTTGGAAAAATAATAACTTTGATCTCATCTCTACATTTGTATACATATCTGACCCTAATAAATGTTGATAAGTTACATTAATCAATTGCTTTTAATTGACAAGCAAATAAATTAAGAACAAGTAATAAAAACGTATCGTTCCTTATTGATGTGTTAAATAAAAAATGTATTCAACAACTACATGATTCATTGGATTATCATGCGGAATTTGTTATCAGCCACACATTCTGTAATATGTGTTTTTCACATAATAAACTCATATATAATATTACGAAAATCATCGATAAAACCAAGTTCACCACCGAAATGCGAAATATTATTTTTCTGTTTTTCAAGATTCGAAGGAATCTTAAATTTGTTGGTAACATTGGCAAACTCTTATCTTGACACTTGCTTGACATCTCTCTTTCTCTCTCTGACATTATATCATTTCAGTGTCGCTAATTTTTAGCGGAAAATTAGGCCCGTGCGCGAGTGATATATTATCTCATCGCGTGATTCCAGAAGACTATACTGCTTCTGTACTATTTTACGAGATACGCACCTCTTCAAGCATCGATAATAAAGTCAATTTATCGGTCAAAAGATCAGCAACTTATCGGGAATTTTCGACGGGAGAATAAAGACAAATCTCGCGACCGCTGCGTGATAAGCGATTCGCCTAACTTGGCTTGGCGCGTGAGAGAGAGAAAGAGAGATTACATCGTCTACTCGATTACGGCAGATTAAGAACTAGGTATCGCGTGTGCGCGCCGAGGGAACAAGTGTCATTGTCAATTGCACTGCCATTGAAATATGACTCTTTCACGAGTGCATGTGGGCCGCTTTTTATTAAGCTTATTAATACATCGTGCATTCATAATTTCAATCGGCGGCCTCCTCGCTTCGCGACAATATATTAACATGGAAGGGACGAGAAAAATCCAATTTAAATAAGGTGGGGGTAATGAAATCGACGGTGATTGAATTATCGAGAAGAAAGGGCCGGAAGACAGTGAAAGTGAGAGAGAAGATCGTCTAGGTCGTTGTTACACAATTCTTATCGAGAAAAATAATTCAATTTTCTGTTTGTAAATTTGATTTTAGAAGCTCTTTGAATTTAAAAGTATTATATTATGTTGAAAATGAATTTTATAACTTTTTTAATTACAATAATAGTTTAGAATAAACAATAACGTAAGCCAAAGGAATATTAAATGATATTTTATATTTTTCTACTCTCAAAGAATTATATTTATTTAAAAAAGATTATTGAAATTGCTTACGCAGAACTATTATTCTATATTTAGTATTCGTTCTGGATAGTACAAAAAACATCACAGTGCATTTACGTTTCAATAGTCACTTATAGTCACTTTCGAAAATCTATTTAAAACATCGTTGTGTTTTAAAGTTTTATTAAATGTTTTTTTTTCTTTTATCCTTCATACCTATTTTAACGAATGTTTTATGAATGGTCTCGCATAATATTACCTTTGTATAATATACGGTTTTTTCCGGAAAATTGAAGATTTCATATATTAAAGTGAAAGAATGGTATATATGCAAAAACTAGAAATACTTCCCCGAATAAATTTTTTTTTTTTTTAAATTACATTTTTGTAAATATCTTGAAAGTAGAAATTTTAATATCACGTAATAATTGATACTATAAATTTAACGTATAAAAGTCAATTCTAATATTATGCTCACCCTTCAACTCCTCCGATCCTGATGTCCTCTGGCTTTTTGTTGATCGCCTCATTGCTCTCGTGCACAGTCACCTGTCCGTTCGTCCTCTCCATCTCTTTGTGCGGTAATTTGACTAGTTCCTCAGTTAGAATCCGAATTTCATCGATCTACAACCCAAAAACACACCGAATCACTTCAACCAATCGTCACCACCACTCGACACCGACAAACCGATAAAACGCGCACGAAGTACAAGTACATATACACAGCGGGTGAACGAACCCCGACGACTACATCGACGGCGAATGTCTATAGGTATAACATTTCGGACACATCAGCTCTGTGCGCAGGCGCGCGCGCGGAAAAGCTTTCTCATCATTGACCCGCGGTTGCCGCCGATTTGAGAGCATAGGAAAGAGAGAAAGAGAAAGAGAGGGGTCAGCGCGCAACAACGTAAACAATGCTATCTGAAGCTTCTCTCACAGGCACACATTATAAGTACATATATAAACGAACCGTTGCGACAGCCGTTTCTCACAAGAATTTAGAAATGACGAATTGTAATGAGGCTGCTGCGCCGTTGCGCAACGCTTTCAAAATTCGGCAGCTGCTTTCACGCCGGCGAATCGTGTAATATAAGTGTATACTTATATATACACACGCGCGCGGTCTCTTATCATAAAGCGCCCAGAGCAGTGTGCGCGCGTATACGCGGGAAGGCCATCCGCGCGGCGGGAAACTATACGCACATCATCGATAAAAGCCGGCGGGATAGAAAGGGAATTGCGTAAATTGCTAGATAATAATGTATAATATGTATCTAACGTGGCCCACGGCGAGCGAGCTACTGACTATCTTCACCCTTTGCTCCGAATGCGGGAAAGTAAACAAAAGGAGCTATATACTGCCGCGGGAACAAGGAGTTTTGCTGTACCTATATGTTATTATAATATTACTGTGACGTTGATTTGGTGGTATGCGTGATGAGAAGTGAGCGAAACGGTGTGTAGGTTTATCTTCGATCGGAGTTATTTTGCGACGCGAAGTATAAACAATGAAGCTCTCGCGTGGTAATGTTTATAGTGTGACTAATTATTGAAAAATTTCGGCAGATGGAAATTTCAGAATTTATTTGACGAGAGAAAGAAGTCGACTGCTGCTCTCAGGCCTCGCGTGGATTAATTTTAAATATATTATCTTTAAGATTTATCTGACACTTTCGAGTGTGATGAATGTTTCACAATGGATTATACCATTATCATTATGTAATAAGGCATTTCTAATTCCCCGTTCAGAAGTAATCACTGCACGAAATTTCGATTTTAATTTAAGTTCGAGCGAATTTTTGCTTTAAGTATAATTTACAAGTGAAATATCAGATAAAAATTAATCAGACCGATTTTAAATATATTATCGTCCAGTAAAAAAATCAAATGTGAATCACGCAAGTGTATTACAATAACGACCATTAATTCGAAAAATCCTCCTTTCACACAACTCGTATTTCAAACTACAAGAAATTTCCCACCTGTATATACACCGAACGCCGCACAGATATATACCTGTGCTCACGTATACCTACCCACACAACACAATCGCCTCACACGCTTCACACACTCGCGCGCTCCTGGCATTCCTTGAATGCGCTTACTGTTACACTCGAAAATTCCGGCCGCGGAAAATCGAGCACTCGGCGCGACGCGGCCACTTTATTTATCAAAAAAGACAGAGAGAGAGAGAGAGAAAGAGCGACTGTCGCGAGACTCCGGAAACGCGCGACGTTGCGTACGAGCGAAGCGTATGTATAAAGTAAATATATGCTTCGTGCACCTGTAGAAAGGATCGCGCGCGTGAGTGGCAGGTAAAGGAGATATTGTGGTTACAGGGTGATAACATTATATGGATAGGTGTAATGGAAAGGCATTGGGAAATATTTTGTTATGGGCGAATAGAATTGTTAATTAAACGGTGGGAGAGTAAGGTTGATGATTGGTTTATCGTGGCTGGTAATTGAATTCGCGATAACGTGAAGCCTTATCGAGGCACTCGGAACAATAAAAAAAATACTAATCAAAGAGTCATACGGAAGTCAGCCGGAATGAGAAAAATTACGGAGCTACCCGGAAGAGTAGGCGTGTGTGGCCCACAAACTGACAGACACATGCACACACTTATATATGTATATACAAACGCTATAGAGGTGAGAGAAAACACGATGGGTGAACGTACTGCGTCTATATGTGAGAGAGAGAGCGAGAGAGAGAGAGAGAGAGCTAATAGACGGCGATCAGAGGGTGACGGGCACTTGCGACTCGCAGGACCGAGGGCTCGTCTCTCTCCTCTCCGTGCTGTACAGCTGTTATATGCTCCGAACCACACGCGAGCGTTGAAAGGTTATATTACGATACTTAAACGTCCGGGCTGCGTGTGCGAATAGCGTATATACCTGTATATATATAGTAGATATATATAGTACACGGACGGAGGGGCTCGTCGCCGCGACGACAGAGATAGAGAGAGGCAACGACGCACACGCACGCTCACACACGCCGCAGAAACAACACACGTGTCCCTCTCCGTGCAAGCTCGGGATCTTCACTGAGCCGAGGCGGCGTGTTGCGTCCGACTCTTCAATCGACGGTCCATGCGCGCGCGTGTGTATGCCTCCCCCCACCTCGCGGCTATACTCACGACGACGCCGCAACCGGCAGCGGCCTCAAGTGCGAGGTTACAAAGCGCGCGGCGATGGGGAGATGGAAAATTAAAAGACGAGGTGGTGCTGGCCGCGGGATCGATGCGGAGAAGGGCGAATATCAACGATAGATAAGTAGGTGGATGGTGCGTGGTTACAGAGGAGCTTTCGTACGGGCGAGAGAATTGACACGAGCTCGAGCAGCCCGTTCCGATGGAGCGAGCTTGCGGATTGGCTGAGGATTTACGAGCGACAAATGGGGAAGATCAATACAGGGGGCTCGGGGTATTTTTGTAATTGTCCGTCACTGTCACTTTCGCGAAAGAGCGCGCGTTGATAGGAACCGACTGTGGTAGCGACATCTTACTGATCTAAGAGGAAGGTGGCGAGCGGAGTCCATCGGTAAACCCGTTTGAATTGTTTAGTGAAGTTGTAGATGTATATATGCTTACGAGGGATAGTAAATAGATGATTAGCGGGTTGATGGAAAAATTTTAATTTGTTGTAAGTAAAGGCTACTGTAACTTTGCCGTGAGTATTTTTTAAGAAATAACTAATAGTGTCAGAGGTTGGTACGAAAGACTGAATCCAACTGGTTATAGTGGAAAAGAAGCGGGCGAATTTCATGGTTTTATAGTTTGCTCCTAGCAGGAAATTATTTGTTTTAATGATGCGTCATTGCTCCGAAATTCAACTAATGCACTAAATACGCATAACATTATACTATTGAGTACAAAACAACGATTAAGAATAACAAAGGAATTATTTTAATAAATAACAGCGATTGGCGGCACAATATCATTAAGTTTTTTTAATATTTGATAAAGTAAACTTAATTAGAATACCAACATGATCCATATTTTTCTAGACACATAATTTGCAACAGTATAATTAGAATATTGAAACGTTTTAAATAACATTATAAGTTTATATTCAAACGTCACTTAAATTTATAATACCTCTTCCATCATAATGGCGTTATCTTCTTGACGTCTCAACAAGAAATTCAATACTTGATAAAAATAAAACTCTTCAAAAAATACTCTCTAAATGTAAAATAGAGAAAAATCACTACCTCAATAACTAAAATTCGTGCACTTACAATAGTGAATATGTACTCCGAAATATAGTCAAATTTTAGTATTGGCTATTTCGGAGTGCATATTCATTATTTCGTAAGTGCACGAGTTTAAACTATAGAGGTAGTGATTTTTCACTATTTTACATTTAGATATATAGGCTTCAACAATAATAATTGCGCGATAAACCTCATACTCATGCTAGAATCAACACTTTCGCACTAGTATCGAAATACACTATTATGTTATTAACCTTTATCCTGCTGGAAAGCCTATATATAGGCTCGACCTCTGACATGAACTTTGTATATAGTTGATACGTGAT